>JAQZBX010006347.1:0-53473 GCA_029593785.1 Cabassous unicinctus | reverse complement strand
TCATTGGTGGGGGGGTGTCTGTGATGGGGGTTTCATGGGAGGAAGTTCACCTGAATATACTTGAAAGATATACAAAATTGTTCAAATGGTCAAGGGGTGGGGCATGGTCACAGTGGGTAGACAATCACTCAGTAAATGAGGGAATACTGAATTCCCAGCCTGGAGAGCTCTGCCACATTCTCCAAGGGAGTAGCAACAGTCCCCTGAGTGCAGGGGCAGTGTCTGGCAAGGGAGGATCGTCCACTGATGGGTTCTTGTTATTGACTAGCCTTGAGTCTTTGCTATTGTAATAGAAACTTAGCCTACTGTTATAGGGTGCCTAAGGGTTGCCACCTGAGAGCCTCCTTGTTGCTCAAATGTGGCCTCTCTCTAAGCCAAACTCAGCATATGAATGCATTACCTTCCCCCCAGTGTGGGACATGACTCCCCGGGATGAGCCTCCCTGGCAACGAGGGATTAATACCAAGTGCCAACTGGCAATACAACTGGAAAAAGACCTTGAATAAAAGGGGGAAAAGGTAAAGACAAATGAGTTCATGTGGCTAAGAGACTTCAAAGAGAGTCAGGAGTTCATCCCAGAGGTAACGCTTATGCATACCTCAGTAGGATCTCATAGAACACCAAAATGGATATCTCCCCACACAGAGGGGCTCCTGAGGGCTCTTGAGAAACCCAGGTCCTATATAAGGAGGAATAGCTCCAGAGATTGATGCCTTATCAGTGAGTTCTACTTTGGAATTCGTGCTCCTGAGAGTGACAGAGTTGGACTCAAATAAGTCCTCCCTGTACATGGTCCATCAGTCCCTTCTATTCAAACCTATATGTGATGCTGGAGTTCGTAGGTGTACTTCCAGAGACTGGAGCCTCTGCCCTGCCCATGTGCCAGCTGTGCCTGGAATCTCGGTGGAGCTGCAACTCCTACTGTACAGCTCAATGGACTCACCCAAGTCACCTGGTGAGGAGACGATGATGGACAATGGCCATCCCAGGGAATAGAGAGAGCCTGCAGCTGCAGACAGGATAATCCCATCCATCGTATCCATGGGCTATAAGCCCCCTCTCACTTGGAGGGGGAGTGGACATCACAATCCCAGACTCCTCAGGATTGGGGGAAGAGCTATGGACTAGAGTGGACTTAATGGTATTCTGTTGTAGACATATTGTGATTCAAGCAATGGAAGAAATTACAATAGTGAGGTGTTGCCAGTAGCCACTGGACACTTTTAGGGCAGAGAAGGGAAAAGCAATTGTAATACAGGTGCTTTTTCAGGACTTGGGAATTATCCTGAGTGACATTACAACGACAGATATAGGCCATTTTACATCAGCATATAACATGCAGATCTGTGTGGGAGAGTGTGGTCTACAATGTGAAGTATGGTCCATGTTTAGTGGCAAAGCCCCAGGATGTGTATATCCATTGCAGGTGATGAGCCACACTAATGAAAGATGTTTATGTGGGATGTCATGGGAGGTGTGGTAAGTGGGGAACATGGGAATTCCTGTAATTTTTGTGTAACATTTATTTAATCTAAGCATCTTTAAAAAAAAAAGTAATAAGGGGTTGATGATGGACAATGCATGTAATAAGGGGTTGATGATGGACAATGCCCATCCCAAGGAACAGAGACTGTCTGCAACTGGAAGCAATATAGTTCCATCTATCTGCCCCATAGTATCTAAGCTCCCTCTCAATTAGAATTGCAGTCCATGGTTAGTAGCAATGCTTCAACGTGTGTTCATCAATTGTGACAAATATACCACAGTAATGAAAACAAAAAACAAAAAAGCAAACTCTTCCACAAAGAAAACTCCTTGGACATGACTTCACCAGTGAATTCTAAAGCATATTTAAGGAAGAAATAATACCAATTATATTGAAATTATTCCCCAGAAAAGAAGAGAAGGGAACACTTTCCAACTTACTTTATGAGACCAGCATTTCCCTGATATCAAAAAAAGGCATAGGCATTACAAGAAAATTAAACTACAGACCAATATCCCACAGGAACATAGATGTATAAATCAATCACAAAATAATAGTAGGTTGAATCCAGGAATATATAAAAGGGTAATGCATCATATAACCCAGTGGAATTTATCTCAGGAAACCAAGATTGGCTTACAATTTTTTTAAATCAAAGTATTTCATTATATCAAAGACTAAAAATTGACAAAAATCATTTTATAATAGCTACAGAAAATTTTGTTCATAAATTTCATCATCCAATCATTATAAAAGAAAAAAAAAACTCAGCAAAGGAAACTCAAGAAGGAAACATCCTCAATATTTTACAGGGTATCCACAAAACATCTATAGCTAACATTACAATGGTGATAGACTGAATATTTCCCCACTAAGAACCATAACAAATCAAGAATGTCTGCTCTCACCACCTCTACTCAACATTCTACTTGGGGACTACCCAGTGCAGTAATGCCAGTAAAAGAAATAAAAGGCACAGAGATTTGAAAAGAGTAAAAAGCCATTTTTTAAATATGAAGACAATATAAATTTCTATTAAGAAAATCACGAAGAATCTACAAAAACCTCCCAGAACTAATAAGTGAGTTTAGCAAAGTCACAAGACATAAGATCAATACAAAGAAATCAATTGTATAAAGCTATACTGTGGTATTTACATAAGGATAGACACATAGATCAATGAAATAGAATAGAATATAGATATAAACCCACATATATATGGTCAATTAATTTTAGATAAAGGTGCCAACATAATTAAATGAAGAAAAGGTAGAGTTTTTTTTTTTTAACAAATAGTGCTGAAATAATTGCATAATTGTTCCAAAAATAATAATAAGGAACCTGTAACTACATCTCACATCACATGCAAAAACTAACATGATCTAATCATAAAACGTAAATTATAAAACTTCTAGAAAAAACATAGGATGAAAGTTTTGCAACATTGAGCTAGGCAAAAATTTTTTGGATTGGGCAAAATAAGTACCAACTATAAAAATATATAAATAGGGCTTCTTCAAAATTACAGACTTCTGCTTTTCAAAAGATGCTCTTAACAAAATGAAAATGCAAGCTACAGGCAACAAGGCAAAAATTGCAAAACACATCACTGATAAAAGACTACATACAGAATATATAAAGAACTCTTTCAGCTCAAAAATAAAATAAGAAGCCACCTAATAAGAAGGACAAAAGATTTGAGCAGATACTTCACCAAAGAAGAAATACAGATGGCAAATGAGCACATGTAAAGATCCTCAATATCAGTAGTCATTAAGGAAAACCACAATAAGATACCACTATATACCAATCAGAATTACTAATATTTATTAATCTAACAAGAGTAAATATTGGCAAGGACACGGAGCAACTGAAATACTTGTACATCGTTAATCAGAATGCAAAATAGCACTGTCACTAGGGAAAACTCTTTGGCAGTTTCCTGTAAATCTGAACTTAACATATGACCAAGCAAATCCACTCTGGTGTTTATCCAAGAGAAATGAAACCCCAGACCCACTCAAAGACCTGTACATGGATATTTGTAAGATCTTTATCTCATAAACGTCATAAAATGATATTCACTTATCGATGAAGTGGCAAATGGATAAGGAAATTGCTGTATAGCCATACAACGGAATGCTACATGGCAATTTAAAAAATGAAAAAACTACTAATACGTGCAACAAGTGGATGAATCTAAAAATCATTATGCAAGATGAAAGAAGCCAAATACTGAAAGCAACACTGTATTATTAAATTTATATTGCACTCTGGAAGGGTAAAACTATTGGGACAGAAATCAGGTCAGTAGTTGCCAGATGCTGGAGTTGAGTGAGGCTATTTACTACAATGGTACACAATAGGGACTTCTGGGGTATTGGAAATAATCTATACCTCGATTGTGGTGGTGGTTATATGACTGCATATATTGGTCAAAAATCCTCAAACTTTCCACCTAAAAGGGCTGAATTTTCCTGCATGTAAATTATGCCTCAAAAAACAGATTCATATGTAATTCAAAAGTATGTGAATAAATATGTGCACACACATGCATGTGCACACACACACACTGGAGCAGGAAGGATGGTGACAAAATTACACTTCCATGAATTATGCCTTCCCGCAGGTGATTCACTGATTCTGGGCTTGAGAAAGAGGCTAAGAATCTGTGCTTGGCTCCAGCAGGAAGCCCCCTTTCAGACACAGAGACTCAGCAGACTTTTCATTAGTCATACAAACTGGAGCGGCAAAATTAAAGACGTAAGGAACCTAAACAAATAGCCAATTTTCCCCTCAAGATATTTGCCCCATCAGTGGAGGTGCTGTAGTTAGGGAGAAGGAAAAAGAGGTGCAATATGGGGGCATTTTCAGGACTTAGAATTGACCTGAGTGACATTTCAATGACAGATACAGGCCATTATATATCTTGCCATAACCTACAGAATTGAATGAGAGAGAGTGTAAACTACAATGTAAACTATAATCCATCCTTAGTGGTAATGACCCAAAATGTGTTCATCAATTGAAATGAATGTACCACACTAACGAAAGAAGTTGTTAATGTGGGGGAAATTGGGAGGTGTGGGGAGTGGAGCATATGGGAATCCCATACATTTTTTTATGTAATATTCTATGTAATCTAAATATCTTTTAAAAATAAATAAAAATATATTAAAAAAAAAAAAAGAAATTTGCCAAATCTGAAGCTGCTTCAGGCAGGAGCCGCTGCAGCTAAGCCATAGCTATGAAAACAGAGCACCGTTTCCATTTCTTCTCAGTGCTGAGGGCTCAAAGACTAAGCTGGGTAGAAACCCAGTGATACCCACCTGATACCTTTAATGACCTCACATTAGGAAACAGAAGAAAACAGACAGAGAAGGAGTTTTAAACAATTACAACCTAGACTCGATTCAGCTCGGTTCTTAATTGTATTAATCCCCACATACTATCTGCCGAGCAGAGGAAAGGAGGAGCTCTCCCAGGTGAAAAATAACATCACGTGAAGTCTGTATAATTTTATTTTTATACAATTAAATTTTTATACTCCATAATTTTACATGCAAATTTGTGCAAAAATTTTCAATAAAATTACTAAGCATGTCAAGGGACAGGATCATATAACCATGAATTTATTCATGGCAGGAAGGTAAATGACTGCGCCCCTCATCTCTCTTCCCAAGCCTTCTAATGTAGTCTTGGGAAGGTAGCAAAACCCATTCTGCCACCCAGGACTAGCTACATAATTTTCAGGTTGCAAGTTGAAAATGGAGGGTCCCTTGCTCTGAAAAGGGGGGATGATATGCCATTAAAAGCACTAAAATTAAAAATTTTTCCTTTATTCCACTGTCTCCTTCTCAACTTACCATGATGTTTTTAATTCCAATTTAATGTTATCCTAAGGAAAGAGAAATTTAAATTTAAATTATTTGCATAATTTGACCATTCATCTTTATATTGCAAAATGGCAGTTTTAAATGTATACATATAAGAGAATTTTGCCTGTATTGTGAAATCACCAAATTTATCCAATTTTTATTTCATAGTTAGGACAAGCATATGAATTTCATTTATAACAGAAAAGTGGAAATGCTGCACAAAATTAACTCAAGTTTATTTCACTCCTGATATATACATATTCCATCAACTCTACCATCTGATGGACTGAGAGGGAAAGGAATTATGGGTTGCCTGTTCTTTCCTTTCCTTTCTAGCATAACTGGTGGCCAAGCAGAGATGTGACAGTTGTAAGAAAGGACATCGCAGGTTCTCTGGTCATCCATGTTTCTCGAAATGTTATTGCCTTTTCTCTGCATTCAAAACAAGTTCTGGTTCAAGTGGAAAACATGACCTCTCTGGCTGTCAGCATCCCCCTTCCTTCCTCCCCTCTGCCATACTCAGTTGTAAAGATAACATACTTGCCATATACTCACATGGAGTTTCACTTAATTCCCATGCATCATGGGTACACCAGACTTCTGTGCTGTTGGGGCATCTTGAAGGCTATCTGAGAATGGGCTTGCAAGACCAGTAGACATTCATGCTGCATGGAGCTCCTCTGCTCATGTGCATGCTCCACTGTCCCATCAGACTTCACTTATAAAACACAAGTTCATAGTTAATTTATTCATTTTATCTTCAAGACAGCAACAATAGACATACAAAATCAATTATGGGTTATTGTGAGTGCAAGGCCCGGTGAAATTTTACAGGTTATACTCCCAAGAAACTTCCGTTTTTTAATAAACCTGAGGGCAAACTGTCTAACCCTATTTATGGGACATTCTCTTTAAGCATAGAGCTGCGACCTGTAGTACCACTTACAGTGCACCAGTGAAGCCCCATTCAAATACTTTCATATAATTGCTTATTTTATGAGTAATAATAAAACTTACATACTGTACACATTTCCAACATTACTTAATCTTACAAAGAAAGTGTTTTTACCTGTAATGTCACTGCTTGATGGAAGAGGCTAAGAAGTCACATTGCAAAGATACATGGATACAGGGAAAGAAGTAATTGTGGCTATTTTGTAAAACAAATGAGAAAGAAAACCTGTGACAGCAAGGAAGCACAAAAGCCATCTGTTGCCCTGAGGTCTTCTCTGAAACCCGGAAAAAGTTGAGCTTCCATTCTGAATGCTGGTCCATGTACAGGATAAGGAGACATGCTCTAAGGCTGCAGGCGATGAGTATGCCTCTCTAAAATGCTCAGACCAAAACAGGCTATGTGTTACATGTAGAGTTAAAATGAAGAATGAACGTGCCATCCAAGAAGAGGCAAGAATAAAACTGGTGATACTTGATGATGGACTATTATACAGTGATAGAATGAAATGAGCTATCAAGCCATCAAAAGACATGGAGGAACCTTAAATGCGTATTGCTAAGTGAAAGAAGCAAGTCTGAAAAAGCTTCATATTCTATAAGGCCAACAATATGACATTCTGGAAAAGGCAAAACCATTGAGACAGTAAGGATCAGTGATTTCCTGGGGTTTGCGGGTGGGGGAAGGGATGACCAGGTGGAGCACAGGGGATTTTTAAAACAGTAAAACTGTTCTTCATGATGCTGTAATGGGGGCGACATGACATTATGCCTTTTGAAAATTCCAGAAAACTGTACAACAGAAAGTGATCCCTAATGTAAACTATGAGCTATAGCTGATAATAAAGTATCAATTTTGGTTCATGAATTATAGCAAATGCATCACACTAATGCACTAATAGGGGAAATTGTGAGCAGGAAAGAGAGGTTACATGGAGCTCTCTGTACTTTCTGCTCAATTTTTTGTAAACCCAAAACTTCTAAAAAGTAAACTCCATTAATTTATCTTAAAAATGGGAAAAAAGCTTTATATCAAAACTTGTGAATCAGTACTTAGAGGAAGAAAAACCGTAGGGTTTAAATGCCTGGGGAGGGAAGAAAACTTCAATATTAATGAGACAAAAAACACCCATGTGAAGAATTTACAGATAAATCAGCAGAAAAATCCCAAAAAAGTGGAAAAAAGGAATGATAAAGATAAATAAATGATAAATACAAGAGCAGAAATCAATGAAATAGAAAACAAATAGATTATAGAGAGGAACACCAAAGCCATTTAAGATAAACTTCTTGTAAGGTTAATTTATAAAAAAAAAAATGAAAGTGCAAAAGTTAATGAAAGGAGATAAAATGAGGACACAATCATAAATAATGAAAATTCTAAACAGAAAGGATATTATGACTAACTATATATCAATAAATTTTAAAGCTTAGAGAAAAATGAATTAATTCCAAGAAAGGTAAAACTTAGCAAAATAAACTAAAAAGGAATATAATATTTAATAGTCCTATATCTATTAAAGAAATTAAATCAGAGTTTTAAAATTTCTTGCCAAAGGAAAGAAAAGGCCCAATTGTCTTTGTAGGAGAGATGTACCATACATGCTAGAAACAAATAATTCTAATTTTACACAAACTTTTCTGGGGTATATTAAAAGAGGCAACACTCCCCCCTTTTTAAATGAGGCCAGTATAAAATTTGCTCCCCACAATCAGATAAGAACTTTACTTTAAAGGAAAAATTACAGGTCAATTTCATTCATGAACAGACGTACAAAATTCCTAAGTGAAATAACAAACCAGATTCAGGAAAATACTAGTTTACCCCATGAAGTAAAAATGATTCTACTCCAGAAAATTATTACATTTCATCACATTGGCAGATTAAAGGACTTAACCCATATAATCATATTGACAGAGGTAGAAAAACATTCTACAGAATTTACCATCATTAATGATTTTAAGGAAACCTTTTAGCACATCAAGAATAGAAGAGAACCTCTCACATTGCCGTGAGAGGCACATGATGGATCCATTCAAACACTAGTTCATCAGAAGTTTAAGGTAATCTGTTTACCAATCTACTTTAAGCACAGACTCTGTACAACATAATCAATAACTATGTGCTGATTATTGAATTAATGAAGTGGTGAATGAATGGATGGCTAGATGGCTAGATGACTGAATTGACAGATGAGATGGTTGATGGATTGGCTAAATGGAAGATTAGATGAATCAGTAATTAATGGACATAAGGAAAAATAAGTGGATGGATAGATGAGTGAATATTGTGGTAAACAACATTCTTGATCGTCTAGAAGTTGTGATCTCTTCCTTGTGTCTCAGGGATCTGTAGACCCTGGTTAGTTCAGTGCCAAATAAATCTCCTGCCAATCCTTAATGCTACAAGTTGTGCCTACCACCATTTCTTTTCCCTTCCAGTGCCCTTCCTGCTTTCTTTGCTTTTGAAACTGGAATTTAAGCAGGGGAATCTCTCAAAGAGCGGTCCTACATAATCTTTCTTATTTGCTTCACCATTTCCATTCTTTTAAAAATGAACAAATCTTGATTAAATTTCCATCATGTGCCTTTCACTGCAATGTGTTTTCAGAGTATTTAAAGTAATACAGAGCTTCATCCATACCTCAAGGAATATGCAGTTTAATTTAAAAAAGAAAAAGAAAAGAAAAGAAGAGAAAAGGAAAGAAAACAACTCTTACTAAATGTCAAAGATAGGTATCCAAGTGAAGGCACAGACCTGTTTAGAGAGTAAGTTGCTGAATAAGAACATACAGTGGACAGAAGCAGACGTCCTTAGGAAATGAGAATCAGGCAGCCAAGTGTAAAAGAAATCATAGATATTATAGCTATATTAGACCTAGGATGTGTTATCATAAGCATGGCTATTCCAAATAGAAGGTCCCACCCGAGCTCGTGCTACAAGGAGGAATAAGTCTCTCAGTGAGAAGGTGATTTATATCAAGTGCACAAGCAAGGACTTTGGGAATTATTCCGAAAACCAGTTCAAAATGAGAATGGGACTTTTATAGTTTGGGAAAGGAAAAAAAAAAAAGAAAAAACAAGTGAAGGCTACATGGCAAAATTTTGCCAGATCAGTGAAAACACAGGATTTCTTCAAGGGTCTTGTAAAGAGGAACGGGACACACTATTTACTTTTGTTTTTTCTCAAGCATGTCAGCCTTGTCCCTCCTATCCCGATTTCAGTGATTAATCAATCACAGTTTAGAGTTAGATCTTGATGTGCAGATTCCTAAATTCAGGGCTTCCTTAATTCTTTTTCTCCTGATCATGCAGGCATGTGCAGCCTTCCGTCCTTAAGGGGGAAGTCATTGATTTACTGAGCCACAGTGTGCCCCTGACACCCTCTGGTCTGGTTTTACAATGAGATGTTGTCTTATTCCTGCAAGTGGGACTGAGAAGTTCTGGTTAATGTCTTATGTACAAGATGCCAAACAAACTCTTGGGGAAAGTTTAATGGACAGCCAGCTCGGCTCCTTCTAGGAAGAGTTATTAGAGACTTCATAGCTGCTTATGTGGGGGAAAATTCTTAATACATAATTTCCCACTATCAAATCTCTCCTTGAGCTTACACTCTTCTTATTCTTAAAAAGGAAATGGACAAAGTTTCATCTTCTGTAGTTACTTCCTCCTGGCCATGGGTGAAAAAAATCCTCATATCATTTTGAAGGAAGCCCTAGACATAACCTCACAAAGATAATACAGGCAATAATAAGACAAGAACGTGACAAGGAAAATAAAGGCAGTACTTAAAGGACACATCCTTTCATATCATAGGCAAATTCATTAACTCCTTAGAAAATGAATCTAGTTTGCGAAGACTTTTAACATGCTCATATCCCTTTGCATATGATCCATTATAGAAGAGATATTATCATATTCATCAGGTATGTATGTACAGCAGTTAAATCTAAGCAATGCACAAGTTTCTCTTTGACCTGTGGTTAATTTATCTCAGCTCCAGGTATGCAGTACCATACATATTGTAATTCCACGGGAGCAGACCTTAATGCCAGTTGTATTTGTTTAGGTTCTACTCACATTACTCTTATAATTATTGCTCCACTTGGTGTATCCTTCACACAGCCATCATACTGCAGTACTTTTGGTCCTGGTGATAACAGGAAGGTAGGCTCCAGTGTTCTACAAGCTTGGTGCAGAGCACCAAAGGAGGAACAAGTCTCAGTGAGAAGGTGATTTATTGTGAGTTCACAAGCAAGGCACTGGGGGAATCTTCCCCAAACCAGTTCAAAGTGAGAATGGGAGCTAGAGTTTTTATAGGCAAGGACAGCAAACAAAACAAAACAAAACAAAACAAAACAAAAAATAAGTGAAGGCTACATGGTGCAATTTTGCCAGATCAGTGAAAACACAGGATTTCTTCAAGGATATTGTAATGAGGAACAAGGTACACTCTTACATTTTGCTTTTCCTCAAGAATGTCAGCCTTATCCTTACTATCCCTGATTTCAGGGACTAATCAAGAACAGTTCAGAGTTAGATCTTAATGTGCAAGCTCTTAAATACAGGACTTCCATAGTTCCTTTTTCTGCAGAACATGCAGGCATGACCAACCTTCAGTCCTTAAGGGGGAAGTCATTGATTTACTGAGCCATGGGATGCCCTTGATGCCATCTGGTCTGGTTTATCAATGAGATATTGTCTTATTCCTGCAAGTGGGACTGAGAAGTTCTGGTTAATGTCTTAAGTACAAGATGTCAAACAAAGTTTAATGGAAAACAAACTATTGGGGGAAGATTAATGGGCATCCAGCTCAGCTCCTTTTAGGAAGGGTTCTTAGAGACTTCATAGATGCTAATGTGGGGGGAAATTCTTAATACACACTATCCCACTATCAGACAGATGTAAGTCTTAGCCACACATTTACTCTCTCAACACTGGCAAGTTATGCTACATTTCCTCATTAGAAAAATTGCCTCCCCCCTGTGTGTGTGTTTGTGTGTGTGTCTGATAAATAACTGGGGAAAATTTAAATGTTTATATAGTTGGCACTAAAAATGACAGGATTCATTGTATTTCACGGTCTATATGATTCCATCTGTATGAATTTCTGGAATAGGTAAAACTAATGAATGGAATTAAAACTCAGAATAATGGTTCATCTGAAAGGACAACTGACTGAAAAGAAACATGGAAGGACCTTACTGGCATGATGCAAATGCTCTTATCTTAATCAGTATGGTGGTTACAATGGTGTATTCATTTTTCAGAAATCATACACTTAAAATATTTTGCATTTTACAGTATATAAATGCATATTTTTGTTTTTATTATTTAACCATGTTGTTATATAAATCAGTAGTACATTATTTCTTGTAAATAGTAATCCATTGTATGACTATACCACTTTCTATTCATTGTTTAGCCATTTGCCTTTTGATGGTCATTTGTTTATGTCTCTTTTCAGATACCTTCTTTTGTAAAAGAAATCCCTGTTCTAACTTTTTGCCCATTTTTGTATTGACTTTTGATCATTTCTATTATTGGGTCATATGTCTTTTTTCCCACATATTCTGTATAGAGGTACTTTATCCAATGTTTTCTCTCAGGTTGTGGCTTGCTTTTCCTCTTTTATAGTGGTTTCTTTTGATGAAAAGCCCAGTTTTGTTTTAATTGTAATAAATAGATTTAGCAATTTCTTAACTCACCAACACACACACACACACAAACTTTCAAAATTCTCCCTAAAATAAAAAGATTCAAATATGTAAAAGAGAATCATAAAGAAGAAAAATATAACATGAATGGTAATTAAGTAGTAATGAACCACTGTAAGGTTTTGAATAGAAAGTGAAAAACTGGGACCAAGGATTTGAACAGCTTTTGCAAAAAGCAAGCTCTTTCTCAGAAAGTTATAGAACAAAAGCAAAAGACCTGGTTTGAGGAAATCCAACATTATTCATGGACCAGGTCCAAAAAATTGCGATTCTCTCCATAGCTCTTGGTAGGACAAAAGTAACAAATGGAGAGAGCACATAGGTTTAGGGAATTGTGTGCCAGGGAAGCAGAGACAGGAAAGGCACTCTCCTAGGATTATAAAAGAGATAGTTGAAAATGATATGAGAAGATGAAAAAGATGTGGGTATACAGCAATGTGGGAACTCTGGAGTTGTGGGCAGAGACACTTGAAACTTTGTTCCTCTTTTTGTTTTCTTTCTCAGGATTAATTTAACTAAATGATTTTGGGAAATCACAGAACAAACATTGAGCTCCTAGTCCTTGGGATACCAGCTGGCCATCACACCCAGCCCCTGCTCTTTTTATTACTATTTATTACTATTACAATTTAATACTATTCCTGGTGATTTACCTTTTACGCTGCCAGTGAATGTGTTGAGGATCCTGGTTATTAGGAGCTATTCTCATCTCCATTCCCCCATGTACTTCTTTTTGAGTCACCTCTGCTTCCAGGACCTATGTTACTCTTCAGTCACTGTGCCCAAAATAATGGAGAACCTCCTGTTGAAAACGAAAACTATCTCAGTGGAAGACTGTTTAATCCAAGACTTCTTTGTGCTTGATGCTGGAGTAACAGAGCTCTTCCTCCTTGCAGTGATGGCCTATGACCACTGTGCTGGCGTCTGCTACCCTCTGCTGTATAGTCAGATGAGGCGCAATCAGCTATGTATGGGACTGGTGTGGACTTCCTGGGGACTTGCTTTTCTGGACGCTCTCATCAACACCTTCCTAGCTTGGAAGACTCAAATCATCCACAATTTCTGCTATGAAACACCTTCTCGATTCCCCTTATCCTGTTCTAATAGCACCATAACTTTGCAGTACTGCCCTGTTCAGCCCTCCTGCATGCCTTTGGAACCTGCCTCCTGGTCTTCTCCTTTTATGGCCATATCGTCTCCACCATCCTGAGCATCAGCTCCAGCTCAGGCAGAGGCAAGGCCTTCTCCACCTGCTCCTCCCACCTCACTGCAATGAGCTTGTTCTATGCTTCAGTTTTCTTCATTAGCTCATGCCAAACTCAGATTCCCCATGGTAGGTAATTTTCTCCATGCAGTGCAGTGTGGTCACTCCCCTAGTGGATCCCCTTGTCTACAACCTAAAGACCAAAGAAGTAAAAGCAGTTCTGAAAAACATGTTATAAATAAGTTTACAACATCTCAGGCAGCAGAAAACAGGCAAAGGATGACTGGGAAATAGGTCAAAATTTCAACAAGAGAGCTGAATAATAGACATTAAGGAAACTTCATATTGTGCATAATGTCAGGCAAGACAAGATATGTAGATCTTCCTTTCTTGGAAATGCACAAGAAAATAGCAGCAATTATTTGCTTGTATTGGTTCAAATTTTATTTTTCTCAGAGGCAGAAAATGCATCAAGTAACTATTTCAATCCAGGCAATTTGGTAACATACATACAGATATATTATTCCTTTTGTTTGTAAAATATCCACAAAATGCTTAGATTTTGGAAAATTGTCAGTGTCCTGAATTCTTACCTGGATTTACATGAATATGATATGAGGAATAAAGCTTGGCTAGAATGTAAGAACCATGGTTTCTGAAGGAAGACCTGGATGGTTTTGAGACTGGTGGAGGAGGGAGGGGAGGGCGCCTGAAGATGAGCTCTCACTGGAGAGAGCCTGATGACGAGGCAGATGCTGCAGAAAGTGCATCAGAGAGGAAGTCACCTGTTGGGACAATATCCAGGCTCACAGACATCTTCCATAAGATCTGTGAAGCATTATCTGATATATAACAACTGGATAGGATTCTATAGGAGTCCTCCTGGTTTTCCCACATAGGTTTGCTAGTGACTCAGATTCAGTTTCCTGGACTATCTCTTGGCAATGCTGATAGTTTCAGCTCCTTCCTCTAAAGTCTTGTGCACCTTATGGAAAAACACGGAGTAAAATCACTAAGTACCTAAAACAGCAGCACACAAACCATAGTGCAAGTTTGGCTGATCTTGGGTCTGGGGAAAATGAAGAGATTTAGAAAAGAAAAGTGTGGAGTACAGAGAACATCATAGGTGAGATTTTCCTAGGGAGGAGAAGAATGGTCATAGAGAGGAGGAATTCAGAAGAATGAAACAAAACCTAATGCGAAAGCATTCTATAAATTTTGGAAATCCAAATTTAAACCGACACCAACACTTTTATTTACTCTAAATATTTTAAACAAAGATAGTTTTAATATAAAATGGTTGGAAGGGATGGAGGAGCAAAAAGCTGAGGATATTACACACAGATGAAGAAGTTGCTCCAACCCTAAGATCAAGCTGATGAAAATATGTTGCTGATGTGTTGCTGGGGGCATGAGGCCGGGACTACCTAAGATGGGAATTTCAGATGCTAGAATGATTGAAACAGTGCTGCGCTGTCCCTTCCAGAATCAGAATGGCAGCTTCTCTTTCTCCTTCTCCTCTTCCTTTTACTCATTTCTCCTTTTCCTCTTTCTTCTTTTTAACAGACCATTGTTTAATACAAGAGAAAATGGGAAATGTCCCATGCACACATCTTGCCCAAACAGTATAAAGTCAAGAATATAAGGATCAATGGAGGACTTTTAAATGTGACACTCCTGGGGCAAAAAAAGAAAGTTGGAACAGAGGCAACCTGAAGGGATGGGACATGGAAACCCAGGTCTATACAAGCATTGCAGAACAACTGGCTGCTCCAACACAAGGATGGGTCTGAGGTCTCCCCACACCAGTGAATGCTTAGAAAGGCAGGTAAAGGAGAGACATTTTAATAGCTTTACTTCAAGACACTGAAATATTTGGCTATTATTTTGCTTGTTCACTTGTTTTTAAGGTGTTAGAAGAACACATGATCCCACTACAAAATTAAGAACTAATACTTACTAATAATTATGCCTACCTTTGGACTGCTCCCTCATCCTGGCCATCCTCTCAGAAATTATGCATTAACTTATATTTTATGATTATGAAAAAATAGATCTGTCAACTTCCTTTCATATTCTAAAATTGTCTAGTATCATAAATTAAGTACAATAGTAGTCCTTCTTTTGCTATTGTCCAATAGAGTTAAAGATTGGAATAATCTGTTTAAAATTTGAAAAGACTGACTTATAAAATAATCTAGGGATTAAGTTTTCATAATACAGAGATATTTAACTACTGAAATAATTTATTTAATAACTAATGTTCCAGCAAAGATTTCTACTTCTACTTAAGTTATTTTAGGTAAATTGTATATTTTCTAGGAAGTTGTTCATCTAATTTTACAATTTTATAGATATCAAATTCCTGATAGTATTTCCTTATTAACTTCAAAAATTCTTCCATATGTATATTTCTTACAATTTTACATTCACAGTTCATTCATGAAATTATTTATTTGCACCTTACTTTTTTCTACATCAACCTTCCCAGTATCACAAATAAATACAATAAAAACTCAATCAACATCATTAGTCACATAGTAAATTCAACCAATAAAATTATTACAAGGTAAAGCATTGAACCTTTTAAAATCTATGCCCTCCATGCATGATTGCCCAAATTCCTGCACTAATAATGTGCTCTGTTGGCTCATAGTGTGAAATCTTTTCTTTAAGTGAAGGGTTTTGCTATGTAACGAGTCTTGCTATTGTCCAGAACTATCCATTTACCTTAATTCATATTAACTGTTGTAGAGAAGATCAAGCATTTATTTATTTTTCACTAGTTTGCATCACTTGCTGTTCAATGCAGAAAGACCCAGTCCACAAAGATTGTTAGCTTTAAACATTTTCTTTTACTTCTTCTAACATTAAACATAAATATACTTAAGATACAATATTTGGCACTAGAGACAATGTTACATGAAGGCAAGATCATGCGATATGAATGTGAAATGATCAAAAGTGTAAATATTGATAGAAAACTAGAGAAACATGTTCTAGAAAAATTTTCTCCTTTTCCAGTCATACCATGGATATTCTGTAAGTGATGGGTTTAGAAATTTTCTCATTTTTTATATAAAGAACCAGTATATTATTTTATTTTTCCTTTTTTAACAGACTAAATTCAAAGGATATTTTTGAAAATCTCAAAAAGCCTATAAAAAGAGTCAATAATTGACTCTTAGGGAATAATGGTCCTAAGGGATCAAGACAATTGTGCAGGAATCAATCAAACACGCTAATTATATACCACAAGTTGTCAAGTTTATACATGTACCAAATAACAAAATTACAACATAATTGCAACTTCACAGTAATATTATTTCAGGGATCATTGAAAATTATTCAATTATTTTTAGTTATTATTATAAGAATCCCAGGTATATCCAAATATTAGAGGCACACATCAAAATAATAATAATATAATAATAATACCACAACTGAAAAATCCACAGAACAGTTTAGCTGCTTGTTATATTTAAATTAAAGAATGGTATTTGTATGTCAATGTGACCTGTTCACTTGTCCAATGAGGTCTTCCATAGCAGGGGCACAGGATTCTGTCTGAGCACCAGATTTTGCTTTATTAGCCTCTTCTCTCTTCTGTATAGTTAGTACCTTTGCAGTCAAAACATTCAAAGACAAATCTTTAACTTAGCTTCTGTACTTGAGGCCATTTCACATAGTGGCGAGGGGCATATTTTGAAATCTCATAATCTGAATTTGAGTCTTGACTCCACTACTTAATAACTGTGAACCTAGTCAGCTATTTCAATGTGCCTGAACTGTGTCAATGTAAAATGGAGATAATAAGAGGTTCTAGATCATAGATGTTGTGGGAAATAATTAAGCACATTTAAATCATGGAGAACAATAACTGGCATTTGTTAAGTAATTAATAAATCTAGACTATTATTCTCTTGTTGCTTTGGTCTATTCTCTTCCAATATTTTGGAAACAGGCCAGTTCTTCAGCACTAATAGACATCTTCAATCTGTCCAATGCCCCTGCACTTACTTATTAACAACAGTAAGACACATTTCCAAAATCCACTGGATATTTTTCAGTTCCAATTTTTCAAGAACAAACTGTGGCTTCGTCTTTATTGATCACTCAGTGCTTAACACCATCTTTTGCTTCATTTTCATCATCTGCATTTATCCATTTCCCTAATAAACTCTCTTGACACAAATGATCACTAAAATAATCATGTGAGTGATGTTTATAAATTCAAATTATGTGGGGAAAGGGAAAAACCCTGAAGGTCAGTTAAAGAACAATGCACAACTTCCCTGTGATTTCCCAATGATGTATATTAGCAACTAAGGAAATAAAATGGTGCCAGAGACACAAGAGTTCTCATCCAAGGTCATAGCTTCATCACAGAAGTTTCAAAAGTCCATACTAAATAGAATACCCGGAGGGTCTTATGAATTTCAACTTGTTAGTGAGTCTCTGGTTGGGCTACAGGCTGTGACATCAGGGAATAAAGTTCATTGGCTCCTCTGTCTCCTGGGCTGTCAACTCAGCTGGCTAATTTCTGATTACCTAACTCATATCTGCTTCCTTAAGTGTGATATCTGAGAATCACTCACTTCATGGATTCTCCTAGCATAGTATTTAGAATCACAGGGGAACCTAAATAAAGGGATGCCCACATGATTGGGTTTAAAATAATTACAGAGAAACTCCTCATACCTTTTGTTGAAGATTTGAGTGTCTTCCTTGTAGCTATTGCTAGAGAAACACAGGACCAAGCCAGAGTCCAGAGGATGCGTGTTTTGAAGCTTCAGTCTTGAAGAGTTTCTACTTCTGCGGTATAATTGACTTTCATGTCCTGTGACTCCCATCTAAAAAAATCATCTGCAGTTCCTGAAGTTGGGCCATAAAACTATTGGTCTTCATGAATATAGAACCTTCTTGGCCCCAGGAAAAGACCAGAGCAGTGTGAAGTCTTCAGAGTTATAAAGACCAGGAGCTTGGTAATGTCCTCTTGGTTGCTCTTAAGTGTATGCCTATCTCTCTTGAAAACTTTTTTCTCTCTCCAATGATCTTCTTTCTGGCTCTATGAGATGATTCTTTCATCCTGGATCTTCTTACAGATTTTCTATTTGCCTGACTGAGCATCCAAATTTAGGCAGACTTTATTTTCCACGCAGTGGGGTCTATGTGCTCAGCTACTCTGAGCAGTTACTGGGAAAAAACTCTTTGGTCTCAATGACTTATGTTGGGCATTGGAAATTGGGATTGCACACATTTTGGGTCAAACTCTGTTTTCACCCAGGCTCCAGAGTACAATGAAAGCAGAGCAGCTGGGAACATATCAGTCAAAGGGGCAGTATATTAGAGTAGATGGTGGACATTGGTTCTTTCCTAGAGCCCTATCACATGTGCCTTAGGAAATTTACTTTTTTTGCTGTTACTAAATCTTTCCATCTTCAAAACTGATCAAACTAATGTAGCTGCTAAATTGCAGGAAGGAAGGGCAGAACCTAAGAAATATTTAAGAATATATTTAAAGGCAGTGTTTTATGATTCCACACTCACCTATTTTCACCACATCTTCCTAGTCTAGCGGAGTCTCAGATACCCATGGGATTTATAATGTCTTAGTGTATACAAATTCCCCTATTTTTGGACATTTAGAGCAATCTCTCATGCTCAGTGAATAGAGGAACACTGAACCTCTCTCTCTTCCACTTTCATGAACTCATCAATCCTAGCATTTGTGAAAGTATCATTTAAAAATTAAATGCATTTGAGACAGAACAAAGTCTTAAGAACCTTGTGTTGTATGTTTCTTCATCAAGGGACATTTTCAAGATATGGTCCATTTGGAAAGGATGTGGAAAGATACATGTTAAACTTTGGCTCGAATTCCATCTCTACTGCTTGCTGTTAATTCCTAATCTTTCTGAGTCTCATTCCTGATCTGTTTTTAAAAATAGAAAAAGGATAAAAGAATAAAAACAGACAAATATTCTAGATTAATACATGTAAAGTGCTTGAATGGTGTCTAGCATTGTCTTTATTATCAACATCATCCCGATCATCATCATCATCATCATCATCATTCATTCATCTAAATGTGTAATATTATAACTTGTTTGAAGTGCTACCTTATGTTTAAATATATTCCAGTGGCATAAACCCTCAATGATAGAATGAAATAGATGAAGAATTCAATATCCTACTGATATGTAGAGTGATATCAGTCAGAGGTGAAAATTAGAAGCATTTTGAGAAGTCTCTTATTTTGTCATTCCATGAACATTGATAAACCTAGTCACCCCATGGAGAATAATCCTAAGCTAACTTCTGCAGTGATGTCTCCTCTCTCTCTAAGAAGCCAGGACGTTTCTTCTCCAACCACTTTGGTCCTAAGGTCAGTCACTCAAACTTCCTGTGAAGAGGACGTTCTGTGATACTTCTGAATGGACGAGTACAAGGTGAACCAGGAATAAATGTGGAAGATTTAAGCAATTAACTGCCTAATAAATGCAAAAAAATTTCAAACAAAAATTCTTATATTTTTAATAGACTAGACTTAATTATTTAATCAAGCAATTAATTAATGTTGCTTATGTAGATACCAGAGAAATTGTTTACTTCCAACATGATTTGACAAATAAAGAGTGGGGAGAGATTCCCTAAAATTGATTTTTCCAGCAGGTTATTCTCATCACTTCTAAATTTGAATTGAGTTGAGCCACCCTGTTGTATATTAGCCTGCTAAGCAGACCTGAGATGTGAACTGAATCTATGATGTAAACTGAACCAAAGAATTTGTCTGGGAAGTTGTGTACATACTCAATATTAATACTGAGGAAACAATCAGAAAAGACAAAGACTGAGAAGGTTGAATGCACTGTAGAATTAACTTTTTATTGTGAGTCTTTGGGGCAACACTCACAGCAGATGCTGCCATATCAAGGCAAAGCTAGAATAATACAGGGCAGCTTATGAGGGCAAAGGATCCTGTCAGAACACTGTAGGGAGCTACCATATCAGGCATGAGGGTCATGAAAAGGCACAATTTGGGTGTGTAGCTAAAGATCAAGGTACCTGCTAGAGAGAATTAAGTACTGAGCATTGGGCAAGTATGACAAAATCTGAAAAAACAAAAGAGTATTCATAGAACACATGAATAGCAGTAAATATAAGGTTGTCTTCTCTCAATGCCTAGCAGTATCTGTCATAGAGGAAGCAATCTGTGAATAGTTGTTTTTTGAAATGATGATCTTATGAATAAACGATAGATGAATAAACAAATGTAAAGAAAGTTTATGAAAGGAATGGATGAATTACAAAATCACTGGATGAATATAAAAATGGACACACAGATAATCAATGGTTAAGTGAATAGATGGCAAAAAAATGAATGGATGCATGACTATAGATTAAACATGATGGGATTAAAGCATTTTTCTATTGTAGTAAAAATTGGCTAGTGGTTGTGGGTTGATGCCTCAGTTACAGGGATCTTGTAGGTGCTGGAGGTATACAAGTAAAGTACCTCCACAAATGCAACAAATAACTCACCCTACACACACACACACACACACACACACACACACACACACACACACAGGGCATTTCTTGTTCCAATCCACTCCCCTTTATTTTAAGATCTTTATCAAATTTGTGTATTTGAAGTCTCCTTTCTGTCTCCAAAATTAGGTACATAATCTGTTTTATTTTCTTCATTATTTTATTTCTTCATTCAACAAATCCTCATTGAAATTCTACTATGTGCACTCTCCTTTATTATTCCAAGAGTTCTGGATATGAAATATTATAGAGCACAATCACAGTCCTCAAGAAACTAAAATGTCATTGGAAAGAAAAAAGGGAAAATATGACACAGATTTGAACACTAGCGACCAGAAATAAAAGGTGAGTTACTGTGATTACATTTAGGGAAGAGAGTTACTTATTGTGAGATGAAAGATACTATCATGGTGTAGAAAAAAAAGTAAAGTAATTATTAAGAAATTGTTAAGAAAGGAGGTGGAATGTCAAGATACAATGAACACAAAATTTGCATTCAGAGAGATCAGATTTAGAATCATGGTGTGAAACATTTGTGAAGATATCCAAATATTTGAAAAAATACA
This sequence comes from Cabassous unicinctus, assembly GCA_029593785.1. Classification (NCBI taxonomy): domain Eukaryota; kingdom Metazoa; phylum Chordata; class Mammalia; order Cingulata; family Chlamyphoridae; genus Cabassous; species Cabassous unicinctus. Next base: position 32,117 of record JAQZBX010006347.1, on the reverse strand, counting down.
TGGTAATGATTTTCCCCAATTTTTTTCTGAAGATTAAAAACAAAAGTGTTAAGGAGTGCTTACATTTATCAGGAACTCAGTGAAGAATAGTTGTTCTAATATGATATATTATGGTAGATTCAGAGAAGGTAATGTTCAAGGGAGATCTAAGGGAAAAGTTGAAATTAAGATGAGTATCAAAATGAAAAGAATTTGAATAGAAAGATAGCACATTCCTGACAAGCAAAGGCAGAGACAAAGGGGAACCATGGATGCTCAGGGACCAGTACACTAGTCTATCCTCAGCATTGAGGCTCTCTAGAAGGACAGCCATAGAAGCCCCTAGGTGTGGTTTGACAGGACACATTCACTGCCAAGCCTTGGTTGGAAGACACTGTCTGGTAGGAAATTCTCTTGTTTAGGGTGCTACATAGAGGAGTTGTAGCCTGACTCTTCAAACTGGCAAATTTAGATAGCTTATATAACCTCTGATACTCAGTTTTCTTCTTTGCAAAATGACTTCAGTATGCTCCTCCATTATTCCTTCTTTCACATCATCTATTCTAGAAATGCAAAGAAACAGAAAAACATGTACACACATGCCTTAGCTACACTTTCAAACATGTTCCAAAGAGGAAATTGGCAATATCTGTAAAAGTACCATGTTAAAAGACAAATGAAGACAAAGTAAAACCACTAACAGGATACAAATTAGAAAGGGTTTGAATGGGAATAAGAGACCGAGTGAGAGAAAAGACACGTTTAGGAACATTCACTCTATGAATTCCATTAGAATACAAAATGAGAATTTTGGAATGCTCATGATCCAGATTAGGGGCAATTTGCAAATTGTTCACAGCAATCTCTAAGACAGAATATCAACCCTTAGGTGGTATAATTGTGGGGTTGAACCAGAGTAATTAACTGAAGCTGATTGTTGGCCTTAAAAAAAGATGATTTAAAAAATCAATCAAGGTATATATGAGATATAAACTATTTGGGATAAAAATCTTATGCTCCAGCAGTAGTGTGGTCAAATTTGATTTCAGGTTTATTGTATTATAATTTCTATACAAAATCCCATATAAATGGCCTTGGAGACCATAGCACCATAGATGAGTTTATCCTCTGGGTCTGTCTGCTGACCCACACATCCAGGCTCTCTTCTTTGTGCTGTTTCTGGTGATTTACCTCCTGACCATGACAGGGAACCTGTTGATGCTTCTGGTGATTAGAGTAGATTTTCAACTCCACATCCCCATGTACTTCTTCCTGAGTCACCTCTCTTTCCTGGATCTTTGCTTCTCTTCTGTCACAGTACCAAAGCTGTTGGAGAATCTGTTGTCTCAGAAGAAAACCATCTCTGTGAAGGGCTGTCTGGCTCAAGTCTTCTTTCTGTTTGTGAGTGGAGCCACTGAAATCTGCCTGCTGGCAGTGATGGCCTATGACCGCTTTGCTGCCATCTGCCATCCTCTGCTCTACGGACAGATGATGAACAGCCTGCTCTGTAAGGGGCTGGTGTGGAGATCCTGGGCCCTGGGTCTTCTGATGGCATTCCTTAGCATCCTTCCAGCTGTGAACTTGGACTTCCATCCCCCACTACAGTTATGAGCTGCCCTCTCTCTTCCCTCTCTCCTGCTCTGATGTCTCCACCAGTTTTACTGTCATGCTCAGCACCACCCTCATCTATTGACTTGGAACCTCTTTCCTGATCTTCTTCTCTTATACCCACATTGTGTCTACCATCCTGAGCATTAGCTGCAACTCAGGTAGAAGCAAGGCCTTCTCCACCTGCTCCTCCCACCTCACCACAGTTCTTCTGTTGTATGGCTCAGCTTTCCTGTGCTATTTCATGCCAGTCTCAGGATCACCATCGGAGTTGATCTTCTCTGTACAGTACAGTGTGATTGCTCCCTTAGTGAATCCCTTCATCTATAGCCTGAAAAACAACGAGGTGAAAGCAGCTGTCAAAAGGATGATGAGAAAAATATTTCCACTATTAGCTAACCACATACAGCAGGTATTGGGTTATTAGTTTTTTACAGAAAGATATCTGATCAGCTGGCAAAAAGAGAATTCCTTGATTGCATCTGATATTGGATGCAGAAATGTTTTTAGAAATTGAGAGGTGTATTTGGAGGTGAGGTAGAAAAGGATAGTTCAGATTTATATTTTGGCTTAGAGGCACAGTGATGCATCATATAACCTTACTAATGCAACCATTTTCTTTGATAGTCTTTTGGCTACATTGGTCAGTATTCATCTTACCTTGTTTATCTTTACTATGAATTTCAATGAGTAACATGGAATAAAATCCCCAAGTGTCCAAACTATCAGAGAAGGGAACATAGACAAGCCTGTTGATCCTGCATCTGGGCAAGGTGAGAAGTTTGGAATGGAGGGAGGTGCAATAGTAGATAACTGAGAGATTTGGATTTTGAGAGCTCTAGGCCTAGCATAGGTGGGAGCACCCAGAGGAGTCAGGACAGCCGAGAAGGAGAAGGACCACTGGGGGATCCACTGTAAGCCAGTTTCTAAAATCTCCTAGAAAGGAAAAGGCAAGAAAATATCAAGACTATGCTTTCATAAAACAGGCAATTTAAAAGAAAGACAATTTTCTCTTAAAACACCATATTAGAATACAAAAGGAAAATACAGGTTTTGATGAGGAAAGGGCAGGTTTCAATGAAGAACAACAGGGTCAGAGCAGAGAAGAACAGGAATTAGAATCCAGACCAGCTGAGCATGTAGAACATCTGTCTGCCTTAACAAGCTTGTGATTGAATCACTCACTAAACTAATTCTGGCTTGGTTCTTCACTGGAAGAAGGAAGTTCTCCCCAGAAATGTATAAAGTACAATATTTGCACTTGAAGATACAAGGGATTTGTGTTGTTTTCCTAAATATGGGGATAGAAGATATTTCTCTACTAGGTGTATAAAAGACTAGTTTGGAGGCTTTCTCCTCTTTTTTTTACTCTTCCTACTTCTTGATGCCCCTTTCCCACCCAGGCTCTCAGTGCCTTCAATCTGCCTTCTGCTGAACTCGATTTTCACCAACTCTGTGTATTTTCAATAGCTGATTATATCACTGAAGAACAATTCAACCGTAGAAAATTTTTTAAAAATTTATCTTTTTCTTAATGATCATTTCCTTTAGTTACATAATCATTTAAAGTCTTCTGTTAATTAATTTCTATATTTCTTATTAATAGAAATAATTTATGAGAACCAGTTTATTGTCTGTTTTAGGATATATTTTTCTACTTTGGAAATTTATTATGAGTTTTAGCCAATTAATGGCACTGTTCAACAATGATCACATGTTGTGCTTAATATGTTTTCTAATAATATTAGATTTTCATAAGTTTGACTTTTTGATGTTATTCTTAGATATCCTTACATTTTAATATTTATTTTTAGTTATCAAATTGCCATCAAGTCAATATGCATTGCTTTATAGTGAGGTTTTCTATATAGAGTGTGAATAAAAAGAACATCAAAGGATTAAACCATCTAGTTCATCTTTTTTTCAATATACTTAATCATACATTCTTTTTTTTTTAAAGATTTATTTATTTATTTACTTATTCCCACCCCTTGCTGCTTGTGCTTGCTGTGTCCATTTGCTGTGTGTTTTCTCCGTGTCTGCTTATCTCCTCCTTGCTGTGAGGTCCCGCTGCATCAGCCCACCGCGCTGTGCGGGCTGGCCTGCCCTCACAAGGAGGCCCTGGGAAGCGAACCCAGGCCTCACACATGATAAACGGGGGCTCTATCGATTGAGCCACACCCATTACCTGTTGTGAGGTCTTGCTGCATCAGCCCACCGGGCTGCGCGGGCCGGCCTGCCCTCACAAGGAGGCCCCGGGAAGCGAACCCGGGGCCTCCCATATGGTAAACGGGATCTCTATCGATTGAGCCACACCCACTTCCCCGTACATTCTTGAAATTGTAATACTTATCAATCAGAATTTTTTGCAAAAAATTTTAAATGGAATTTTAAATGATCAATATCTCCCTTTGTTCAATTTGTTTACTTTCATTTAAAATTTTTTTTAATAATCCTATATTTTTAAAAATATTTTTATTTTAGCAACATACATACTGCCTAAATTTTCCTCTTTTAACAATATTCAAATATATAATTCAGTGCTGTTCATTACTTTCACAATTTTGCGCTGCCATAACCACCAACCATTACAAAACATTTCCATCACCCCAAATAGAAATTCCGTACCATTTAAGAATTCAATCCCCATTCCCATACCCACCCAGAGCCCTGTTAACGTGTATTCTAGTTTGTGACTCTATGAATTTGCTTATTCTAATTACTTCAAGGCAGAAACAAAAGAAAAATATTGTATTATCTCATTGATATGAAATAATTACTTTGATATATATTCAATTATTTGTAAACTTTAGAAAAACCTTTCAGTTAAGTATAAGCAAATCATCATCATAGCTAAGGTTTTTAAAATGTGCAGTATCACATTTATTCATGATATTGAGTATATCAGGTTCTATTATTCTTATTTTACAAATGAGGAAACTGTGGCCTGAAGGGGCTTGCAAAACTTGCCCTTAGGAAGCTATTGTAGATCAAGTGGTTGAGTGCCTGTTTCCTATGTACGAGGTCCCGGGTTATATCCCAGTACCTCCTAAAAACCGACAAACAAAATAATCAACTCTCATTGGGAAGCAGATGAATCTCAGTGGTTGAGCACGTGTTTCCCATATACAAGGTCCTTCGTTCAGTCCCCAGTACCTTCTTAAAACACACATACACACACACACACAACACACACACACACAACTTGACCTAGAACATAGAGATAACATGTGAGAGCCAGGATTCAACACTGGTACCTCTAATTAGAGATTTCATATTTTCAAACACAACACAAGGTTGAAAGGACATGGAAATTATTCATAACTGATTCCATTTACTAATTTCAGTGTATGTTGATCACAGTCAATTGCAGATTCTCTTCCAGATATTACCTTCTTTGCCTAATGTCCCAATGATCAGATGTCATATTTGAGGGGAAATACTGAGACCTTAAAGCTAGATATTTCACTTGGTAATAGAGTCTTCATTTCAAACATTCACTCTTAAGAGACTCTAATAATAAAATGTAAATACAAGCCACAGAAAGGAAGAAAGTATTATGAAACAGATCATTGATGAAGTATCATATCCAGAATATTAAACAACTCTCCCAACTCAAAAAAATGGAAAGCAAGTATATAAGAAGGGAAAATGGTTTTAGCAGATATGTCAACAAGGAAGAAATACAGATGACAAATAAACATAGGAAAGCTGCTCAAGGTCATTAGCAGTTATGGAAATGTGAGGCACCACTATGTACCTATTAAACTGACTACAATTTAACAATAAATAAATATTGGGAAGGACATGGAGCAAGCAGAAATCTTATACATTAGTTATTGGAATGAAAATAGCCCTGCCACTAAGGAAAAGTTTGGTAGTTTCTGGTAAAGTTAAAGTTATACTTACCATATGACCAAGAAATTCAATTCTTAGGTATTGATCCAAGAGAAATGAAACCACAGACCCGCTCAAACACATGTACATGAATATTCATAGCATTTTTTCCATAAAAATAATAAAATGAAATAACTCAAATGTCCATCAAATGGTCAATGAAAAATTAAACTGCAGACTAGCTATGCAGTGGAATACTAACAGCAACAAAAAATATGAACAAACTACTAATACATACAACAATAGAAGGAAACTCAAAATCATTATGTTTAGTGAAAGAAGCCAGATGCAAAAAGCTCCAGTGTATTATTACACTCATATAACATTCTCAAAATGGTAAAAGAATTAGCATATGAATCAGATGAGTAGTTGCCAGGCATTGGGTTGAGGAAGGGCATTTACTACAATGGGGTAAAATGTGAATGTGGAGGGTATTAAAATGGGAATTTTGGGGTTATTGGAAATAGTCAATAATGAATGTGGTGGTGATTATATGACTACATATTTTGGTCAAAGAGTCTCAAACTGTACATCTAAAAGTGTAGGATTTTACCATATGTATATGATAATGCATATTTTATATATTCATGTATGTACCTATGGGTGTGTGTTTGTGAGTATATATGAATAACATACATACACACAACACACCAGAGCTGGTAATATAAGGAAGTTTGTGACATATCCATATCACCCCATGCTTCCCCTCAGGTGATTTGCTAATTCTGGGAATGAGAAGGGGCTAAGAATCCCTGCTTAATACAGCAGAAATTCCCCATCTAAATACAGAGCCTCAGTAGACACTTTGCTAGTCACAGAAACTGGAGTGACAAAATTAAAGACTTAAGAGGACTTCGGGGAAGATGGTGTTGGAGTAGGAAGGCAGGGTTCAACTCTCACAAAAACAACAGAGGAAAGGCAAAAAGTTATTGGAGGGGACAACCAGCAAGATGGCAGCCGAGTAAAGAGCTCCTAGAATCAGCTCTTGCTACAGAGCAGTTAGGAATCACCCAGAGCTATCTAAAGCACTTGTTTGGAGGCTCCAGGAGACCAGAAGTGCATCTTGCAACATCCTTGAAAGAATGGAATGAGGAGACTGCCCATCTGCAGAGAAGATTCATAAGTACAGCACTCCATGCCACGGAGGCCGGTGCCCATCCTCCACTGGAGGCACAAGCTGCCTTGAGCTGTTCCGTGGCAGGAATTGGAAGCTCCACTTCCCAAAAATGGGGGAGGAAGAGATGGTTGGTCGCCAACTTCAGCTACTGATTAGTAAATTTGGTGAGCTAAAGTATAAGCCTAAGAACATCTAAAGTTTGAACCTGTCCAAGTCAGAAAGAGGCAGTAGCCACCATATTAAATCCGTTCCTGATGCGAGAGGAAGCGGAGCTGACTAAAAATCACAGTGCTGGTAGGGGCCAACTTCTTTCCATATAGATTAGATTGCAGCTCTAGCCTAAGCCCCAGGACCACCTCAGGCAGGGAGGAAGCTGTGGGGAGCTGTGCCAGCCTCTCTGGAAAATTACAGGCCACGCCACTGAGACCAGTGGTCATCCTACTTTGGCAGCGCAAGCCACCCCAGGAGCTATTCTGTGGCAGGAATTGGAACCTCCATTTCCCAAAAACAGGGAAGGAAGAGATGGTTGGTCACCGATTTCAGCTACTGATTAGTAAATTCTGCTGGCTAAAGTATAACCCTAAGAACAGCTAAAGTTTGAACATGTCCAGGTCAGAAGGAGGCTGCTAGCAGCCACTTTGACTCCACCCCCAGCATGAGGGGAAGCTGGGCAGACTAAAAATCACAGTGATGGTAAAGACTGTTTTTTTTCACCCAGATTGGCCTGCAGACCTAGCCTCGGCTTCCGCTCCACTGCTAGCAGGGAGGAAGCTGACGGACCCTACACCAGCCTATCCAAGTAACTGCAAGTACATTTAGCTGGCACAGACTGAATAATCAAAAGTCTACTGGGGAAACTGTGGTCATCTTGGACCTGCACTGCATAGATTGCTGCCTACACCTGCAGATCTATCCCTGCCCAAGGCAGGGGAGAAAGGGGCGTGAAGCTTCATAAGTCTCTCCGGGCACCTATAGTCTAGACCTGTATGAGTTGGATTATTCCACACAGCTGTGGCTTTGTCCCTACTCATGGCAAAGGAGAAAGCTAGGAGCAGCTTCATTGGTCCTTGGGGCAATGAGGGCAGCTTGAGCCTCCACAGCTTCTAGCACCAACTACATCCTTGGCTCCTACTACAAAACCAGCAAGGGAGAAAGGGCAGGAAGCCCTAAACTAAAGAGAAAATCTGCACCCAGAATAAATACTCTAGTAAGCCAGATGCCAAGACACCAACAAAAAATTACAATCCACACCAAGAAACAGGAAGATATGGCCCAGTTAACAGAACAACCTAAGCCTCCAGATGACATAAAGGAGTTGAGACAACTAATCATAGATGTTCAAACAAATCTCCTTAAAAAATTCAATGAGATGGCTAGAGAAATTAAGGATATTAAGGAGACATTGGACAAACACATAGAAGAATTTAAAAGTATACATAGAAAAATAGCAGATCTTATGGGAATGAAAGGTGCAATAAATGAAATTTAAAATACACTGGAATCATATAATAGCAGATTTGAGAAGGCAGAAAAAAGGATTCATGAGCCTGAAGAAATGGCCGCTGAAAGTGAAGATAAAAAAGAATAGATGAAGAAAAGATTGGAAAAACTTGACCAAGGTCTCAGGGAACTAAACAATAGCAAGAGACATGCAAACATAGGTGTCATGGGTGTCCCAGAAGGAGAAGAGAAGGGAAAAGGGGCAGAAGGAATATTTGAAGAAATAATGGTAGAAAATTTCCCAGCCCTATTGAAGGACATAGATATCCATGCCCAAGAAGCAGAATGTACTCCCAACAGAAAAAATCTGAATAGACCAACTCTGAGACACATATCAATCAGAATATCAAATGCCAAAGACAAAGACAGAATTATGAGAGCAGCAAGAGAAAAGCAATGCATAACATATAAGGGATACCCAATAAGATTAAGTGCTGATTTCTCATCAGAAACCGTGGAGGCAAGAAGACAGTGGTATGATATATTTAAAATACTGCAAGAGAAAAACTTCCAGCCAAGAATGTTACATTCGGCAAGATTGTCTTTCAAACATGAGAGCAAGTTTAGACATTCACAGATAAACAGAAACTGAGAGAGTTTGTAACCAAGAGACCTGCTTTGCAGGAAATACTAAAGGGTGTGCTACAGCCTGAAAAGAAAAGACAGGAGAGAGAGGCCTGGAAGAGAGTATAGAAATGAAGATTATATCAATAAAAGTAACTAAAAGTGTCAAAAGAGTGGAGAAAATAAAATAAGACAGATAAAACCCAAATATTCAGGAATAAACTTAACCAATGATGTAAAGCACTTGTATTCAGAAAATTGCAAATCATTGTTAAAAGAAATAAAAAAGAAAGACTAAATAATTGGAGGAACATTCCATGCTCATGGATTGGAAGACTAAATATCATTAAGACATCAATACTACTCAGATTGATGTACAGATTCAATACAGTCCTGATAAAAATTCTACCAGCATTTTTTAAATAAATGGAAAACATGATTATTAAATTTATTTGGAAGGGTAAGGAGTCCTGAATAGCCAGAAACATCTTAAAGAGGAAAATTGAAGTTGGAGGACTCTCATTTCCAGACTTTAAGTCGTATTACCTAGCTACAGTGGTAAAAACAGCATGGTACTTGCATAAAGACGGACACAAGGACCAATGGAACCAAACTGATGTTTTAAAGCAGGCCCTCATATCTATGGTCAAGTGATTTTTGACCAGCCTGTCAAACCCATCCAGCTCGGGCAGAACAGTCCATTCAACAAATGGTGCTGAGAAAACTGGATATCCATAGCAAAAAAAGGAAAGAGGACCCCTATCTTACATCTTATACAAAAATTATCTCAAAATGAATAAAAAACCTAAATATAAAAGCAAGAACCATAAAGCTCCAAGAAGAAAATGTACGAAAATATCTTCAAGACTTGGTGGTAGGTGGTGGATTCTTAAAGGCGATAAGAGGAGGACTAAGATGGACTACTGCTATTTAATGTATGTAGAAGTTTTAATTAACTTTACTGTAAATGTGTGGAAATATACAGAGTTGATGGTAACACATTACAGTGAGTAACAGCTGGTTTATAAATGGGGATATGACTGAAAATGGTAGTCTAGGGATGTAAATGCCAATTGACAGAAAGCTATAGAATCATCTAGGGAATGAATAGCATAATAAACCCAGAGGTGGATGAGAATTGTGGTTGATGGTACAGATGCAAGAGTGTTCTTTGTGAGCTAGAGCAGATGCACATCAGTATTGCAGGGTGGTGGGAATGTGGAGAAGCATGGGAAAAATACAACTGGAGTGACTTATGGACTGTGGTTAACAGTAATAGCATAATATTCTTGCATCTATGCCAAATATGCACTGTGTTGATAATGGGGGAGTATGGAAAATGTTTACCACATGTACACTATGGACCTGGTAATACTCAGTTGATATTATCTCATAATCTGTAACAAATTTTCCACCACAGTGTGGTGTGTTGATAGAGGGGAGCTGTTTGGGAATTCTACACATGTGCATGATTGTTTTGTAAGTTTACAAATTCTGTAATAAAAATATATCTAAAAAATAATAATAGGATGGGTTGGGGGAAAATATACCAAATGTAAGATAAGGACTATAATTAGTAGTACAATTTAGAAAATATTCTTTCATAATTTGTAACAAATGTCTCACAACAATACAAGGTGTTGGTGGAGGATTGGTGTATGGGACCCCAGTATGATGTTATGCATGTTTGCTTTGTAAGTTCACAACTTTTACTATACATTTATTGTTTATTTATGTTCATGTATAAATTATACAAAATAATGATAATAAAAGGGTGGGTTGGGGGAAAATACTTTGGTTAGTAGTAATATTTTGAGGATGCTCTTTAATCATTAGTTAAAAATGTTTAACATCAATGCACCTTATTGGTGGTAGGGTGAGGTATGAGAGCCCTGTATGATGTTACGTATGTTTGTTTTTTAAGTTCACAACTATTGCTATGCACTTATTGTTTATGTATATTCATGTATGAGCGATATACTTCAATAAATTAAAAAAAAAAGCTATCAGAGGGAGCTGCTTTGGGGACCAGGAGAGTGCTGCACATCATTCAGAAGGGAGAGGGATGGGGAAACAAAGAGGCCAAAGGAAAACCATGAGTTACTTGATCCTGCGGCTGTGAATGGCACATAAAGCTCACCTTCAAGGTGAATAGCCTTGGTTAAACCCCTGGCTCACTGCAGCCAACTGAATGGAGAAAGAAATTCCTCCTCCCTGCAAGGAAGAGGGGTCTGGTAGAGGACAGAAGGTGGTGTCTCTTCAGTGAGGGTGGCCAGCTTAGAATCCTCTGAATCTCAAAAAAGAACCCAACCAGCATTGAAGTGGCCCCAGGGAGAGAAGACGGGGCATCTGATCAGGCAGGCTGGCACACTTTACTGCCTAGGGTGAGAGAAAAAATAAGAGAGAAGGAAGACAGGAGAGAGAACCAGCAAACTGTTAGAAGCCCAACTTGGGAAGACCAGATAAGCTTTCAGACATATAAGTTCCTTGTGACAAGGAAGTTATAGATTGAGATGTTTCTGTTTTAGGTTTTTTAATCTGTTATTTTATATTTATTATTATTTATTAATTTAATCTTTATTTTATTCTCTAAAACCGGGTACCTTACCTGTAGAGGACAGGATGCAGGGTGATTGATGGGTGAGCACTGACAGCCTGAGACGTTTCCTAGGGGCCTAAGAGGGAAACCTGTTTTTCTTGGTAATTTTTTGTTTTTTTGATTTCTTTGTTCCATTTTTTGGTCTTTTGCTCAATTTTTTCTCCTTAGTTTCTCTATTCTTTTCTCTCCTTCATTTTTCCCTCTTCTATTGCTTTTATATCACTCGATCTTCTCTTATTTTGTCTTCCCTTTCTTTTTATTCTTTTCTTCTATCTTTCCAATTTTTAATTTTATTCTATTTTTTCTGGTTTCATTGTTTTTTTTATTATCCCTTGTATTTTCTTATTCCTTTTTATTTTTCTGATTTTTTGTGCTAATTATTTATTTTTCTCTGGCTCTTTTCTGGTTAAATTTCTATCTATTTTTAAATTATTACTATTATTCTTTTTCTCTCCTCTCTTTCCTTTTCTATGGACTTAATATATATTTTTTCAAATGAAAACAGACAACTACAAGGATATAAAATAGGTGGAACCAAGTGTCAAGAGGAAACTTAACACAAAACAAAACAAAATAAAATCCTACAGTAGAAAGACAAGTAAACCATCTAAATAAGCCCATCAAGATAAACAGAAGCTTAGACACCAATAAAAAATTACAAGCCATACTAAGAAATAGGAAGACATGGCCCAGGATGAGATACAGTATGTACAACTAATCAAGGATGCCCAAACAAATATCATGAATCAACTTAATGAAGTGAAGGAAGAGATTAAGGATATTAAGAAGACACTGGCAGAACATACTGAAGAAATTGTAAACATACATAATAAAATAATGGATCTGATGGTGATGAATGGCACAATGCAAGAAAGTGAAAATACGCTGGAAGCACATAACAGCAGATTTTAACAGGCAGAGGAAAAATGAGTGACCTTGAAGATAGTACATCTTAAATCAGACAGCTAGCAGAACAGGTAGAAAAAAGATAGAAGAATTGAAAAAGGAATCTGGGAATTGAATGACAACAAGAAAAACACAAGCATATACATTATGGGCATCCCAGAGGAAGAAGAGAAAAAAAAAGGGGCAGAAGGAGTGTTGGAGGAAATAATGGCTGAAAATTTCCCAACTCTTGTGAGGGATCTGGATTACATGTTCAGGAAGCATGAACAACTCCAAACAGTATAAATGCTAACAGGCTTAACACAAGACATATACTTATTAAATTATCAAATGTTCAAGACAAAGACAAAATACTGAAAGCAGCAGAGAAATGATATCTATCACATACAAGGGAAGCTCCATAAGATTAAGCACTGATTTCTCACTTGAAACTATGGAGGCACGAAGGCAGAGGTATGATATAGATAAAGTGCTAAAAGAAAGAAAACTGACAGCCAAGAATTCTGTATCCAGCAAAGCTGGAATTCAAAAATGAGGGAGTGTTCAAAATATTGACAGAAAAAAGAAAATTAGAGAGTTTGTCAACAAAAAACCTGCCCTTCAGAAATACTAAAGAGAGCTCTGCAGGTTGAAAGGGAAAAAAAGGAGAGAGAGGGTTGGAGGAGAGTATAGAAAGGGAGATTAATAGCAAGAATAGCTAAATAATAAGGAGGGAAATAAAAACAATAAATGAAATATGTACCTTAAGAAAAAATGGCTAATGTAAGTACTGCCATGACAGTAATAACATTGATTGTTATTACACTTTGGCACATTACAGATTGGCAAAATGGATAAGATAATAGGACCAATTTATAATCTGTCTACAAGAAACTCACCTTAGTCCCAAGGAAGCAATGAGGTTGCAAGTGAATGGTTGGAAAATGTTTTTACAGGCAAAGAATAACCAAAAAAGGGCATGAGTATCTGTATTAATATCAGACAAAATAGACTTTAAATGCAAAACTATTGTAAGAGAAAATGGACACTATATATTAATAAAAGGGGTAATCTATAAGGAAGAAAGAACAATCTAAAATATTTAAGCACCTAACCAGGATGTCCCAAAGAAAACATAAGAAAAGCATTAGAAAAACTAAGTAGAAGAATAGATACCTCTACTTTAGTAAACCTTTATCACCACTGGACAGAATCTCAACAGAAGATCAATAAAGAAACAGAGACCTTGAATAAGGATCTAGACCTAATAGACATATACAGAACATTACACCCAAATACAGCAGGATATACATTGTTCTCAAGCACAAATGGATCATTATCCAGGGTAGACCACAGGCAAGGCCACAGAACAACTCTCAACGATTTCAGCAAGATTGAAATTATACAAAGTAATTTCTCTGACCACAATAGAATGAAGCTGGAAATTAATAAGGGGCAGAGAACCAAAATAGGCACAAAGATATGGAAGTTAAACAGCACCCTCTTACACAATCAGTGCGTCTGGGAGGGAATTGCAAAAGAAATAAGTAACTACCATGAGGCGAATGGAAATGAGAAAACAACATATCAAAACCTATGCAATGAAGCTAAAGCAGTGCTGAGAGGGAAATTGAGCCTTAAATGCCTATATGAAAAAACAAGAGCGAGCTAAAATCAAAGAACTAACTGCGCACTCGGAGGAGCAAAAAAGGCACAACAACCAAATCCTAGAGGAAGCAGAAAGAAGGAAATAACAAAGATTGGAGCAGAGCTAAATGAAATTGAGAATATAAAACTGCTAGAAAAAATTAACAAAGCCAAAAGCTGGTTCTTTGAGAAGATTCATAAAATTGACAAACATTTGGCTTGACTAACAAAGAAAATAAAAGAGAAGATGCAAATACATAAAATTCAAAACGAGGGAAAGATATCACCACTGACCCCACAGAAATAAAGAGTATCATAAGAGAATACTTTGAAAAGCAATATGCCAAAAAGTAGGATAACATAGAAGAAATGGACAAATTTCTAGAAACACACAGGCAGACTACACTGACAAAAGGAGAAATTGATGAACTCAACAGACCAATCCTAAGTAATAAAATTGAATTAGTCATCAAAAACCTCACAATTAAGAAAAGCCCAGGACCAGATGGCTTCACAGGTGAGTTCTACTAATCACTCCAGTAAGAACTAACATCAACCTGCTTAAATGCTTCAAAACAAAATCGAAGTGCAGGGAGTATTGTCTAATTAATTCGATGACACCAACATCACCCTAATACCAAAACCACCTAAAGATGCCACAAGAAAAGAAAACTACAGCACAATCTCTCTAATGAATCTGAATGCAAAAATCCTCAACAAAATACCTGCTAATTGTATTCAACAGCATATCGAATGAATTATATACCATGTTCAAGTGTATTTCATCCCTGGTATGCAAGGATGATTCGACATAAGAAAATCAATCAATGTAATATACCACATTAACAGATCGAAAGGAAAAAAATCAAATGATTATTTTTAGTGATGCAGAAAAAGCATTTGGCAAAATACAGCAGTCTTTTTTGATAAAAACACATCAAAAGATAAGAATAGAAAGAAACTTCCACAACAAAATAAATGTTATATATGAAAAACCCACAGCTAACATCATATTCAATGGTGAAATGCTAAAGGCTTTCCCCCCAAAATCTGAAAGAAGACAAGGATTACACTGTCACTGCTCTTATTTAATATTGTGTTAGAATTACTTGTTCGAGCACTTAGGCAAGAAAAAGATATGAGTCATACAATTTAGAAAGAAAAAAGTAAAATATCACTATTAGCAGATGACATGATCTTATACATAGACAGCCCTGAGAAATCTATAACAAAGCTTTTAGACTGATAAATGAGTTCAGTAAAGTGTCAGGATATAAGATCAACACGCAAAAATCAGTAGCATTTCATGAACAAATCTGAGCAGGAAACCAACAAAAAAATTCCATTTACGATAGTAACTAAAAGAATCAAATATCTAGGAATAAACTTAACTAAAGATGTAAAGGACTTGTACACAGAAAACTACACAACATTGTTAAAGGAGATCAAAGAAGTCCTAAATGAATGGAAGAATATTTCTTGTTCATGGATTGGAAAATTAAACATCATTAAGATGTCTCTCCTACCCAAATTGAGTTACAGATTTAGTGGAATCCCAATAAAAATTACAGCAGAATTTTTTACTGAATTGGAAAAGCTAATTATGAAATATATTTGGAAGGGTAAAGGGCCCCAAATAACAAAAAACATAGTGAAGAAGAAAAATGAAATGGAAGGAATCACACTTCCTAACTTTAAAGCACACTACAAAGCTACAGAAGTCAAACTGCATGGTATAGGCAGAAGGATAGACATACAGACCAATGGAACTGAATTGAGAATTCTGATATAAATCTTCCCACATATGGTCAACTCATATTTGACAAGGCCATGAAACCCACTCAACAGGGACAGAATCACCTCTTCAACAAATGGTGCTGGGAGGACTGGATATCCATATCCAAAAGAATGATAGAGGATCAACATCTCAAGCCCTATACAAAAATTAACTCAAGATGGATCAAAGATCTAAATATAAGAGCCAAGACCATAAAGCTCCTAGAAGATAATGTAGGGAAGTATCTATTCTCATAGATGCTTGTAATAGGAAATGGTTTCATAAACTTTATATCCATAGCCCAAGTAACAAAATAAAAAATAGATATGTGTGAGAGACCTCCTCAAGTTTAAAAACTTTTGCATTTCAAAGGAATTGGTCAAGAAAGTGATAAGGCAGCCTACTCAATGGGAGAAAATATTTGGTAATCATTTATCTGGTAAGTGCCCAATATCCAGCATATATAAAGAAATCCTACATCTTGAAAATAAAAAGACAAACAACCCACCTAAAAAATGGGCAATAGGGGAGCAGATGTGGTTCAAACAGTCATATACCTGCTTCCCAAATGGGAGGTCTTGGGTTCAGTTCCCGGTGCCTTCTAAAAACAAAAAAACAAACAACAAGCAAACAAATGAAAAAACAACTAGGAGAGCTGATGTGGCTCAGTGGTTGATCTCCAGCTTCCCACAAGAGTTCCCAGGTTCAATCCCTGGCCCCAGTACCTCAAAAAAAATGGACAGGAGATTTGAATAGACACTTTTCCAAAGTGGAAATACAAATGGCTAAAAAGCACATGAAAAGATGCTCAACATCACTAGCTGTTAGGGAAATGCAAATCAAAACTACAGTGTGATATAATCTTATACCTATTAGACTGGCAGTTATTAAAAAAATCATAGAACTACAAGTGTTGGAGAGAATGTGTAAGAAAGGGAACTCTCATCCATTGCTGGTGGGAATGTAGAATGGTGCAGCCATTGTGGAGGATGTTTTGGCAGTTCCTCAGAAAACTAAGTATAGAACAGCCTTATTATCCAGCAATCCTAATGGTGGGTTTATATCTAGAAGAATTTAAAGCAGGGACATGAACAGATATATGCACACCAATGTTCAAAGTGGCATTATTCACTGATGCCAAAAGTTGGAAGCAACCCAAGTGTCCATGAACAGATGAAAGGATAGGTAAATTGTCTTATATACATATAATGGGATATTACTCAGCTTTAAGAAGGATTGAGGTATTGACACATGGGATAACAAGGATGAAACTTGAAGACCTTATGTTGAGTGTAGTAAGCCAGTCACTAAAGGACAAATATTACACGACTTCACTGATATGACCTAAGCAAATTGAACAGACTCGCTGAACTAGAGTCTGGGAGACAGGTTATCAGGAGAAAGAAAGGGAGTAGAATGTGGTGAGCTGATGCTCAATATGTGGAAAACCTATGATAATGTGGAAGGGGGTGGGTTGGCAGTTGATTGATAATGATAATGGTGCAGGGATGTGAATGGGGTCGATAGTGCTGGAATGTGAGTGTGAACAGATTGGGGGAGGTTGGATTGGACTATCCATGGAACTGAGGGGAGGGCTGGGGATTTGTAGGTCTGTGGTTAAAACTACAATGTGGGGGGAGCAGATGTAGCTCAGTGGTTGATTGCCTGCTTCCCATGTACAAGGTACAGGGTTCCATCCCCAGTGACTCCTAAAACAAACAAAAAAAACAAGAAACAAACAAACAAAAACCCTAAAATGGTGGGAATGTTCTTTTAACACATATGGCAGGGGGGTCGGTTATTGGTGCAGGGCATCAAGGGTAGGGAGATATGCGAGAAAAAGCACACCTGCGTTCATGCTTCTACGGAATATGAAAATGTTCATCTTGTCGTAAGGCGTTATCTCTGTAAGTGGAGACCCAAACAATAAACAAGAAAATATTAAACTCCCATCCTAGGGAGTCCTGCTAGGTTCTCAAATAGAGGGGCAAGAGTCTCTCAAGAACATAGGGAATGCCTAACAAAAGAAGATGGACCAATATTTCAAGCCCTCAATATTAATGCATGTAAATATGAACTTTAGTCTTCAAAAGTGCAACCGAATGGTTACCATGGTTTCCCATGGGAGGGAGAGGGAAGAACTGATGGTGCATGGGGCATTTTTAGGGCATTGAAATTGTTCTCCATGATCTTGTGATGATGGATACAGGTCATTAAGCATTTTGACAGAACTTATAAATGCGTACAGTACAGAATGTGAACCACAGTGTTAACCATTGACCGTGGTTAGTGGCAATGCTTCAAAATTTGTTCATCAATTGTAACAAATGTGCTACACTCATGTAAGATGTTATTAATAAGGATAAATGTGAGAGGGGAAGAGGGTGGGATAAATGGGGATCCTTATATTTTTTATGTGGCTTTCCTGTTACATAAAGCTTCTTTGAAAATAAAGTGAAAATAAGACAACACTGGGGGAACCTACAGAAAAAAGTGTCACTGTACATAAGAGATAACAGATCTTATGGGTATAAAACTTACAATGCTAACATTTTTTAAATTTTATGCATACATTTATTTTATTTTTATTTTTTTATTTTGTATTTTTGATTATTTTTATTATTTGTCTTTATTTTTAGGGAGGTTTTAGATTGCAGAAGAGCCACAACTGTAACGGGGGAGGATCATTGGTGTGGGTTGTCAGTTGTGGTGGGATATGTGGGGAGAGGTGCACCTGGGGCATGTCTCTATGGAATATGAATGTGTTCAAGTGGCCAGGGGTGTTGTCTCAGTGGATGGAGACCCACACAATAACCAAAATAATATTTAATTCACATCCTCAGCAGTCCTGCTACATTCTCTAATAGAGTGGTAAGAATCCCTAGAGTACATGGGCAGTGCCTTGCTGAAGGAGGACAAACCAATATGCCAGGCTCATGATATTGATGCTTATACTTAGGAACCTTGTTCTCATGAAATTGAAAGGTAGCATAGTATTATATTATGCCTAAGAGTTACCTCCTGAAAGCCTCCTTGTTGCTGTAATGTGGCCTCTCCTTAAGCCAAACACAGTATATAAACTCATTACCTGCCCCAATGGTTTGGGACATGACTCCCAGGGATAAGCCTCCCTGGCACCAAGGGATTGTTACCAAGCACTAAGTAGCAATACATTTGAAAAAAGATCTAGACCAAAAGGGGGAAATATTAAATACAAATGAGTTTTATGGCTAAGAGATTTCAAAGTGAGTCAGAAGGTCATTCCAGAGGTTACACTTATCCACATCTTAGGAGGATCACACTGACTTCTGCAAAAAACAGTGCCTCAAGCAGGGGGGCTGCTGAGGGTTCTAGAGACATCTGAAGACAATAAGCAGGGCAGACAACCCCAGCAATTCAGAACTCTGTCAGTGGGTCTTACCTTGGAATATATGATAACCTAACCTCCAATGTATTGGAGTTGGACTCATTTATAATTTTCCTACACATGGTTCTTATGTCACTTTTATTTGAACCTATAATTAGCACTATATCCATTAAATATGTGTCCCAGAGACTAAAATCTTCCTTCCGTTCATATACCGGTTGAGCTCTGAATATCAGCAAGGTTGCAGCCAACACCTACCCTCCAATTCATTGGACTCACCCAGGACAGCTAACGAAAGGATAATGATGGACGATGCCCGTCTCCCAAAACAGAGAGTATCTACAACTGCAAGCAAGATAGATCTACCCATCTGCCCCATACAATCTAAAACCCCTCTCAATCAAACAGAGTGGGCATCACCATCCCAAATTCTTTGAAAATTAGGCATGAACAAACATAAGGGGGGATGCAAACTATGGACTTAAGAGGACTTATTATTATTCTAGTAATGGAGGAACTTGTAGCAATGATAAAAAGGTAGTGGTTCCAGAGTTTCTGAGAGGAGAGAGAGGGAAGAAAAAGTGTAACATGGGGCATTTTTGAGACATTGAAATTGTTCTGCATGATATTGCAATGACGGATAGAGGCCATTATACATTTTGTCAAAACCTATAGAATTGTACAGTGCAAATTATAAAACATAATGTAAACTATAGACCATGGTTAGTAGCAATGCTTCAATATATTTTCATGAATTGTAACAAATGTACCACACTAATGAAAGATATTGTTAATGGGGAAGAGTGTGAGAGGGGGAGGGGGTGATGTACATGGGAATTCCCTATATATTTGATGTAACATTTATGCTATCTAAAGCTTCTTTAAATTTAATTAAAAAATTAAAAAGTAAAGACTTAAGATCCTAAACAAATGGTCAATTTTCTCCTCAAAATTTTTACCAATCTGAAATTGCTTAGGGCAGGAGACTCTGAAGCTAAGCCAAAGTTATGAAAACAGAGGGAATGTTTACTTCCACTCAGGACTGAAGGCACAAGGACTCACCTGGGGATTAGCCCAGTGAGCACATGAGGCTCCCACTTGATATCTTTAATGACCTCACCTTAGAAAACAGAAGAAATTAGAGATATAAGGAATTCTAAAGAATTACAACCTAGACTCAATTGAACTCAGCTCTCTTGTTGTATTAAACCAACATGCTATCTGCCTAGCAGAGGAAATGAGAAGCCCTCCCTGGTGAAACAAAAAGTCACCCGAAGACTTTATAATTCTTATATATATTTTCATACTCAATTTATTTTATGCAAAATTTAATGTTTATATTCTATAATTTTACATGAAAATTTATATTCAGTTTTTCAATAAAAATTGTTAGGCATGTCAAGAGCGAGGTCCATGTGCTCATACATTTATTCATGTCAAGAAAATAAATGCCTGTGACCCTCATCTCTTGACCCTAGTCTTCTCATATAGTCTATGGAGGAAGGCAGAAGTAAGGGCAAATTTAAGTGGTAGCAAAGTTGATTCTACCAACCAGGGCTAGCTATGTATTAATCAGGTCATAGTGAACATGAAAATGCAAGGCCCTTCGTTTCATAAGCAGGGGTAAAAATGCCATTAAACATACTAAAATTTAAATTTAAAATTAAAATACAGATTTCCTTACTTCCATGGTCTTTCTTTCAATTTGTAGTGTTGTTTATATTTGTTATTTAATGGTGTCCTAAGGAAAAAAATTAAGATTTAAACAGTTAACATAAATTTGACTTTTCATCTTTTTATGGTATGATGCCAGTTTCAAATGTAAATACAAGAGCATTTTACACATATATCAGTATCACAAAAATAATACATACCTCACAGAGCTGCATTTTTATCAAATGTGATAATTTTAGGAATGAATAAGCTTTTTACCTTCATGTCTCACTATTAGAGGGAGTCTGAGAACCAGGTGGATCATCTATTCTGATCCTCAAATGGCCACATAGTAAATAATGCCAAGAAGTCTAGGTGGGAAATTTTTGAAATATATCACCTGTATGTCATATTCAAAAAGATTTAAAAATAAAAGTGCAACTAAAAGGGAATTGTGACAAGACCAACTGACAAAACTACTGTCGATTAAGCATTGGTCGTTTGTTTACACAAGGGTAATTTTGAAGATATATTTTGATTCAAGCTTTGAAGTAAGTAAGGTGACCTTGATAGACAATGGAATTAATCAAAACATGTAAAATTCCTCAAATAAAAATTGATTAACCTTAAATAATTTTGCTTTATGCTTCACATGATAATAATACATATTAAACTAAACAGTGTAAGCCTGAAAGACAGAGTATGAAGCAAAAAAAAAAAAAGATTTAAAAGGAAACATGAAAAATATTGTAATCAGAATTTCATAGAAGGTTCAGAAAAAATGGGGAAGAAAAAACATTGGGAAAAAACCTAAGGTCTGAAAAATTTCCAGAATCATTGAAAGATATTAAGTATTAGATATTGAAATCTCAGTGAATCCCAAGCAAAAGAAATTAAAAGCAATACACATTGGACACATCATACTGAAATTCTGAAAATGAATTAAGGAAAAGAACATATGAAAGTTAACCAGAAAGGAAAGAGAGAACACCACAAACAATGGAAACTGAATGGCATAAGTTTTCCATAGCAATAATGAAATCCAGAGAGTGGAATATCTTTAATATATTGGGAGAAAAAAACCCATTTAATCTATAAATTCATACACAGGAAACACAACAAAAGTATATTTCAGGAATTTTGGTAAAATACTTATATTTGCTTCATCAATAACCCCAACTAAAGGCAAATCTAAAGATGTACTTCTATTGACATTTTTTAAATCTGGAAGGAAGGTCTCAAAAGCAATAAGAAATGGTCAAGAAAAATGAGGATAAGAAAAAAAAACAACACTGACAATAATGTTTAACCTGGGGCTTAAACACTATGGAAATAAAGTACCAGAAAAATATCATATACAAGAGATATGATCAGAATTAAAGTGATGTAATTCCAATAATTATTCAGTGAGAACGAAAACATAGTGATTAACCAGAAAAACTATAAGGTAATAAAAGGACGGAAAAAAGCTAGAATAACTGCTAAAAGAATAGTCATAGAGTGTATACTTTCAAAGGATTGGAAATCAAAAACTTGTAAAGCTAAAAATATAATTTAATGCAAAATAAAGTATGAAAGAAGTGGGGAAAAAACAGAAAAAAATAGAAAAAAAGAAGGCACATAATAACATGATGGAAATAAATTCAAATTAACATTAAGCATAATAAACATAAATAGGCCAAAAACAGGTAATTTTCAGATGGCTTTTAAAAAAAATCCATCTAAAGGCTGTTAACCAAAATATACATAAAAGATAAATACACTAATAGACTGACATTAAAGGCTAGAAAACAATAACATAAATATTAATGAAAAGAGCACTGGCATAGCTTTACCAAATTTAAGGTAACATAATTAGAGGTAAAGAACGTTAGTATAAATGACAAGATGTTTAATTAATCAGGAAGAACAAAAAAAACCTCTAAAATTTTATGAACCTCACAATATGTTATTTAAACAGAGGAAGCCATAGTTAATAAAACTGAAATAAGATATTTACAGAGTGAACAAAATTATGGGAAACTTTTATAATCTCAGTCAGCAGTTGCTAGATCAAAAAGGAAAAAAAAAACAACACATCAGTAAAGATATTGATTTTAGTAGCACAATTCCCTATTTGATCTAACAGACATATAGCAAAACCTCATAAAACATGACCTGCCATAATGTGAATTCTATTAAATTTGTTTCTTTTCCTCCACAAAAGTTCTGGCCCATTCCCTTGAAATTCCTCTCAACAATACAATCTTCCACATAAAGTGATTGAATTGTACGGATTCACTTTAGGATTAAGACAAGACGTTCTTCCATGTAGAGTGCTGCATTCATCCAAAATTAGAGAAAACTTCTCAAACACACCTGGAATCTTTACAAAACTTAGACCGTACCAAGCAAAGAAGCTAATCTCCACAAAGTTCAATGTATAGTTGATATAAATAGAAGGCATTTTGTGAGTACAATGATTGATTAAAATAGAAAATAATGAGAAAAAAGGTGACTAGAGAAACCCTCATAAGTTGGAAAATTAAAAGACTCACACACTCATATATACATGCACATTTCAAACAAGCCATATGTCAAAGAAATGATTAAAAATAGGAACATTTAGAACCAAATGAAAATGAAGATACCTTGCATCAATACTAGTAACATATAACTAAATCATTACCTAGACGAAGAAAAATATAAGACCTCAATTGCCTAGAAAGCATTTACATATATTCATGAGCCATCAAATGTAGCTGGGTAATTTTTTTTTTTTTTTTTTTTTTTTTTTTTAAGGAGACACCGGGGATCAAATCCGGGATGTAGTACATGGGAAGCAGGTGCTCAACCACTTGAGATACATCCGCTCCCCATCTGGGTAATTTTACGTCTGCCTTTCTAATAGATTATATCTAGGAATTGCTTTGCTTCTCTACTTGAGCTTAGTATTTAAATTCACAGAGACAAGTAAAAGAAAAGATGATCACGTACTTGGGTATGAACAAATAACAGAAACCTCTGAGATACCTCTTGTAAGAGTGGTGTTTTTCCTCTATCATTAGTAAGAGTGGACTGACCTCATGAGTCAATCAAATCTCCTCTGCTAGGGACAATAAAAGGTCAATACTTTCCATAGCTGGGCTCTAGAAGCATCAGATATTCTGTGCAAAAAGAATGGCTGAATAAAAATGTCTTCTTACCCCATGGAAAGACCAGACAAAAATGACATCTTTGTGCTTGGAAGTGTCAGGAGCCGGGTAATATCTTCTATGACTTCTCTGAGGCTCACCCTTGTTGGTGTCTCCTCATCTGTCTTCTGCTGTTGGCTCCATGAGGCCACTCTTCACCCTGTGCTGGAGATGAATTCCAGACCCAAATAAGGACTTTTCTCTCCATCGAGAGTTTTGTCACCAGGTACTCTTAACATCTACTAAGTTATGCCCCTCTACGCATCCAAACTATTGTTGATAATTGGTTTTGTCGGTTTCTTGTATTCTTGCTAAAATATCTGCATGTATCTGGAATTTGAAGTTTGTGTTTATCTTCAACTGCAAAGTTAAATAACCTTGTCTTCATTTTTTCACTTGAGGATCTGTAATGGGGCTTGAGATGAGCAGGTGTCATACGGCCACACAATGGGCTTCTGATGTTTTGTGAGAGCCAGAAATACACTGAGTGAATATGGAAGAATGTAAGGAATAATCTGCCCACATTTAAGTAGCAAAATGAAAATGTTTAGAAATATTTCAACAGACTTGAAGAGACTTAATTCATTTAGAATTCATACACATTGTTTATTTCAAAGGATTTTATACACACAGCAGTGAGAAAGGCAAGTTAAAATTGACTTTTCCACTTGATTGTTCATCTTTACTGCAGAGTCAGAATTAACTTGGACCACCACTCTGCACTGCACATTAACCACTGGATAGAACTGAGAGGTAACCTAGATCTAAGATTTGAGAAGGACCTGGAATAAGGGGAGATGCTTAATTACTACATAGCAATGATGGAGAAGCCAAGAAGAATAAGGAGTAATTCACGGGTTGTTGTAACACATATAGTACTTGTTACTGTAAGTCTAATGGCAATACCAGCACCAGACTTGTATTGGGTAAAAGCCAGAGTATTCATAGCATTTTCAGAGTTTAAGTGGGCAAGTCGGATTATTTTAAGAAGTTACCATCCTGGTAAGAGGGCTCCTGAAGTAGCAGAATGTGAGTATATAGGGATGGTCAAGTTTCAAGTTCTGAATGAGGTGAAATGTTAGAGATAGGGAACAAGTCCTCATATTGGGAGAATATCATTGGCATCTGTGACAAATAACTATACACCTAGAACACTTCTTTGGAGGTTTAAGCCAGGCTGACTACAAAGATATCCTCAGCACAGTACCCTGAATGATATCATCCGTAAATATTTGTTGATTATTGAATGAATGAATGAATGAATGAATGAATGACATAATGGATAAAAGGATGTATGGGTGGATGGATGGATGGAGAGATGACTGTACTTATGTATGGGATGATGTAGGAACGAATAAATGAAAGATAACAAAATAAATGGATAAACCAGTAGATAAATTATCAAATGGATAGATGCATACATTTTACTGATAGATCATATTTAGTTTCCTTGACTACCTCTTGGCAACACAGATAGTTTCAGCTCCCTCCTCCTAACTTCTTATGCTCTTACTAAATAACATGGAGTAATATCACTACATACCTAAACAGCAGTGCACAAAAAAGGGATAAATCCAGCAGATCTTGGGAAATGCTGGGGTAAATGCTGAGGTTTAGAAAAGAAGTACATGGAGTAGAGAGGACCTACTAGGCAGGAGTTTCCTGAGGCAGAGAAGAGTGATCAGAGAGAGGAGGAAAATCAGAAAATTTACATAAAACCACCTGCTAGGGCATTCTATAAATCTTAGAAATCCAAATGTGAAGTCACATGGATATTGTAATTGACTCTAAATATCTTAAAGAAAATAGAAAAAAAATGTAGGAAGGACTAGAGGTGCAAAAAGTTAGTTGGAGTATTATGCGGAGATGAGGAAGTTACTGAAATCCTTAGGATGAAGCTGATGACAATGTATTTGCTGCTGTGTTGCTGGGGGCCTCAGGGCTGAGAAAGTGGCAGAAGCTGGGATCATTGAAAATGTGCTGCCCTGCTCCTTACATAATCAGAATAGTCTCTGCTCAGTCTCCTTCTCTTCCTGCCCCTCCTCCCTTTTTGACTTCTCCACTTCTTCCTCCTTCTTGTCAGACCATTGCTTCCAACAGGCTGAATCTAAACAAACCTGTTACAAGAGAACATGGGAAATGTCTTATGCACACTTCTAGACCAAGCAATATAAACGTGAATGAAGGGTTTTTAAAAAAAAAACTTTTAAAATTGAAGTTTATCATTCATACGTGAACATCCATGAACAGTAAGTGTATAGTATAAGTTTGAACTTACAAAACAAACATGCATATCATCATACAGGGCTCCTATACATTACCCCACCACCAACACCTTGCATTCTTATGAAATAATTGTCACAAACCATGAAAGAGCATCTTCAAAACATTAGTACTATCTATAGCCAATATCTTACATTTGGTGTAGTTTTCCCGCAACCCACGCGGTTAATGACACCTTGTATTAGTATAATATACTTGTTACAGTTCATGAGAGAATGTTCTTGTATTTGTTCTATTAACCACAGTCCATCTTCTACCACAGGATTCACTGTGTTATACAGTCCCATTCTCTGTACAATCCATTCACAGTGTACACTCAGTGGCTCACATATTCATCAGAGCTGTGCTGTCATCACCCCAGTCAATCTTAGAACATTTGAATGAAGGGCTTTTAAAGGTGACATTCATGGGCAAGAAAATAAGGTGAGAAAGGAGATAACTTGGGGGTACATGAGTGGAAACCCAGGTCTATACATGCCCTGCAGAACAACTGCATACTCCAACATAAAGGTGGGTCTGAAGAATTCACTGCAGCAGTGAATGCACAGATGCTGTTAAAGGACAGACCACATTTTTATAGCTCTATTCTCAGACAAACTAACACAATTTGGGGCTGTAAGAAGCCTGTGTTGTTGTTTTTTACCTAAACTCTGAGAACCCTGGAAATTACCAGGCAGCTTTCAGGGCCCTTCATCCTTTATGGTGTCTTTGTTCCCTCCAAGGCACTGCCCTCTGCAGATCATCCAGCTAATACATCTGTGTTTTTACTGAAGACAATTAGGCTAAAGGAAATTTTTGCTAATCATCTCCTTTAATTGAAGATTTAAGTTGTTATTTCAGTGTTTCATATTAGATAGAAGAATTTTAGCCACTTTCAATATTTTGCCCTCTTTTAGACCTATTTCCTTCTCTGGAAATATCAAACTTTTCAGGCAACTTGCCTTTCCCTTTACAGAATATTTTGAAGAACTACTTCTCAATATTTGGTTTTAAGGATTTGATTCAAAGTTACAGTTTATGAAGATTCACAACTACTTTAGTATATTTATGATATTTTCCTCTTATTTTACAATATATGGAACTATATAGCAAGTCAGCACCTTTTTATATTTTCTTCATATTACAGTCCAAATGAGTGAAAATATTTTATGGATACTGGTATTTTAAATTAATTTTCCCTTTATTTGACAACTTTTAAATCAGAAAGTATTATTGATGCATGTACATATCAATATGTCTTTAAATATTTTAAAATGAGAAGATATGAAAAACACAGAAAAATAGGTCTCCTACCCAATGAACACCACTGCTAAGTTTTAGGTATATTTCATTCCAATTTTATCCAGTTTTTCTATTGGAAATATCTTTAACATGAATTTTTATATATGGTTGTGATTATTATTTCTAGAGAGTTTTGTTTTTATAATTTTATCTATGACAAAGTAAATATTTTCCACTTTCCAAAACATTTTTAAAATTTCGATTATATTTTATAAAGCACGTATGCCAAAGTTTATTTAATTCCTCTAATGTTGAAAATTTTCAGTGTTTCCCTATTTTATTTAATCATTTATTTCACCGCTGTTCCAGAGTTTTACACTTCCTCCCCTTCTCTACTTCCACCCTTTTCTCCCTTATTACTTCCTGCCTTTTTACCTTTTCCCCCTTTAAAACTTCAGTTAAAGAATTGGATTTTTCTGAATTCCTTCTTCAATACACACATTCATCTCTCAGGCATATATATTACTTTTACGCATTTATTTTGATTTGTTCACTTGTTTTTAAAGGTACTAGAAAATCACATGACCCAACCTAAGCGCTAATACTTACCCCTAATTACCCCTAACTTCAGTCTCCTCCCTCCTCCTGACCACTCTCTCAGAAGTTATGCATTACCTTGAATTTTGTTTCTGCGAAAACCAGACCTGTCGTCTACATTTCATATTCTGTAATTGTGAGGTTTGGTTATCAGTTATACTGGGTTCACCCACCGGGACCACCGTCCTGGGCACCCGGCACAGCCGGCACCCAGCGAGGGCCGAGATGGGACCGTGGAATTGACCCCCAAAGGGCCAGCTCGGCCCTGGACGCGGCAGCGCTGAGCCCGCCGATGGCCGCCCACAAGGTCCTACTGCGGAGACACCTTCGGTCTGTATTCGCAGCCCGCCGCCGCCGCCCCAGGCGTACCTCGCCCTCCAGGGATCCTTACTGGGGGGCGGACTACGCCGCGCCGCCTCCCGTCCTGTGGCTGAATCGCCCAGCTCCCCAGTTTGCCCGCCGCCGCCGCTGCCGCCGCCGCCTATCTGGTCTCCCCGCCGCCCTGCGGGCGCGTCCTGGTTCTTCCTGCAGCCGCCGACCGGCACCCCCACCTTCGGCTGCGTGCAGTGGCCCTTCGCATAGCCGACGCCAGTCTCGACCTCGCCCAGTGCGACCGGCGAGCTGAGCTGGCTGTTCGTGGCCAGCCGAGGGGACCTCGTGAAGACGCTGCGCCTGCCCTGCTTTAGCCTGGTGCTCATCGCCACGACCACCCAGAGCGCCCCCTAAAGCAAGCTCAGCCACACCTACCAGTTCGTGGCCTGCAGCTTCCCTCTCCACCAGCGCAGCGAGGCCGGCTGGCAGTACCCTGTCCGCCACAACGTGTCGCTCTTCAAGAGCTTGCGAGGAGGACATCCAGGCATAGGCAATTACTGGACCCTAGATCTAACTGCGAAAAAATGTTTCACAATGGGAACTTACGCAGGAAGCAAAAGCTCAGTTCCTATGCCAGCGGCAGCTACTGGATGGCGACAGGGACGTCTAAACCAGAAGAAGCCAGCCTTTCCTCTTTGCTGAGGCCGCCCGAGACCCCAGAGCCTGCTGAGTGCACCAAGAGTGCTGCCTCATCTCCAGGAGGAACTATGCTCTCTTCCACCCCTTGCCTCAACACCTTCTACAGCAGCCTCAGCACCTTCAGTGTCAGCAGCAGTGGAGAGGCGTCAGCCAGCTCTCCTTGGCAGCCAACAACTCGGGATCCAGGGGGTCCAGCTGCCCTCCAGTAGCACGTGCCCACCCTCATCCCACCCCACCACCCCCTCCCCTGCCACCTCCATCCCAAGCTCCATCTCAGAAGTCTTGCCAGACACCTTGCAGCTGAGTCACTGCAGTGGCAATAACAACAGCCAGAGAGCTTCCAGTTACAGCCCTTACCTGCCAGCACCAGTGGGAGCCAAAGCAGCCCCTCTACAGCTTCAGCATGGTCAACAGCCTCCTCTACTCCCGGGAGGGCTTTTCAGACTTTCATGTGCACACCTGGAGATCTCCTTGAAATGCAGATTTCTGTTCAGTAGGTCTGGGGTAGGGCCTGAGGGTCTCCATTTCTGTCGAGTGTGGATAACTCTTTCTACAACCCGGGAAGATTTTACAGGGTTCCCTAGATAAAGGGCCTCCTCAGAGAGACATTCATTTCATTCTATTCTGGGACAGAAACCCCTAAGTCCTATACAGGCAAGAGCCATGTTTATTTTCTTCATCATTGCATTATAAGGCTGCAAGAACAAATGTGCATAGAGGCTGGCTAATCAATATGGGTGTATTAGTCAGCCAAAGGGGTGCTAATGTGAAATACCAAAAATGGGTTGGTCTTTATAAGGGTATTTATTTGGGGTAGAAGTCCACAGTTAACCAGGCCAGAAAGTGTAAATTTCTTCTCTCGCCAAAGTCCATTGCCACGTGTTGGAGCAAGACAGCTGCCAACGTTTGCCAGGTTTCAGGCTTCTTGGGTTCCTCTCTTCCCGGGGCGTTTCTCTCTGGGCTTAGCTCCTCTGGTTCTTCCACAAGGTCAGCTGTAGACTATCAGGCGAACGGCTCACTTCTCTTCTTCTGGGGCCTTCTTTCCAACATCAAAACTACTTCTCAAAAATGGCTTCTACACTGTTCTCTGCCTTGCCTTTTATATTTGATTCCCCACCCACCAAGGGGTGGGGCTCAACACCCTACTGACGTGGCCCAGTCAATGCCCTAATCATAACTTAATCATGCCGAGATTAACAGATCAGTTTACAAGCATGATCCAATTATATTTTTGGAATTCATAATTACATCAAACTGCCCAACGGCCACAACGGGCTAAAGAAGTTGTTGAGTAAGAAAATTAACAGGAATTGCAAATGGCAAATGAAGCCATGGGGCATGTTTGGGAATGGGCAGTTGAATTCTGCTGTGGTAACTGATTAACTCCTGCTAAGCAGCATTCTGATTTTTCTAGAAGAGCCAATATTCTGGATTTTCATATGAAACTGACAGCTATTTGTTCTTTGTCTCTAAAGTTTTAAAACACTGTACTAGGAAACCTTGACAATCCTCGAGTTATATCCATGAACGACCTCTGCTTATACTCAAAAGCATCTGGTACACAGTACACACCAATAGCAATGAACTGTCAATTCCAGCCAAGCCCAGTGTGCCAGGCACTGTTCCAGACACTTCATGTGTAGTCAGTCATTTACTCCTCTCAACAACCTTAGGAGACAGATATGACTGTGACTCCTTATTTTCCATATGAGGAAAGTTAAACTCTGAGATGTTAGGTAACTTTCCCAAGGCCACACAGATAGCAAATTGTGGAACCAGCATCAAGCCAGGCAAACTGACTCCAGAACTGGTGCTTGTAACCTCTATGTTATAGTCAAAAAACAAAACAAAACAATACAAAAAAGTCAGCACCCACAGACAAACTTAAATATATGGGAGCAGGAATGGAGCTAGATCTATATTTCATTTTCCATAAATTCTGGCTGAAATGAAAATCATTCTAGTGTTTCCCTAGTCAGCAAGGGTGGATAGTGCCTCTGTCTTATTCCTGCTGTCATATTCCCAAGGTCTACAGTGACTGTTGTTCTGGTTTCCGACAACCTGGTGTCTTCCTGCCTCGTTTAACATGGGCCCTGGGTTTTTCATTTATTAAAAAAATATTATTAGAATTTTACTGAAAATAGTTTTTAATGGAAATTTATAGTTAGTTAACACACTGAAACAACTTGCAGCCAAAAATTTAAATATATGTATATAATTTATTTTTAGCATTCTCAATGCTCAGAAGTATCTCTGTTTTGATGATTTTTTATGGTCACCCTTCCAATACTCAGCAGAATGCTGGGACATGGTGAACATGCAGCCAGTATTTGTTGAATGAAAGAATGTATTGAAAAAGTGTTCATTAAAATGTGTAGAGTTGTTGAAAAAGAAATATATAGTGGCCTCATACAATAAATGAAATAGCACTCGTTTTGCTGTTCTCTGGTAATGTTATTTAAGATTGAAATACTCTAAATTTTGAAAGGATGCAACTATAAAATCAATCTAGGGGAGAAGTTTTCATGATAGAAAAGTTTTATTTACTGAAATACTTTCCTTAATAACTAGAGATCTATCCAGGCATTCCATGTCTTTGTGAGTAACTTCAGGTGCATTAAATATTTTTAGGAAGTTGTTCAAATTTCATCTAAGTTTACAATTTTATGACATCAAATTCCTGATAGTATTTCATTATTAACTTTTTAGATATTCTGTCTATAGTTATTGCCCTTTTACATTCATAGTTCATTCAAAACATTATTTTTTTACACCTTTAATTTTTCTTTTTCGAACTTTCCAGTATGACAAATGAGTACAATTGAAAAGCTCAATCAGAGGGGTTCTGGGAGTATGGCATTTGTGTAGGATGACAGGGATCACCTCATTTACAAAACCAGCAGAAGAAGGGTAGAAGCTGTCCAAAGGAGCTGTTTTGGGTATCTGCAGACCAGGAGAGTGCTGCACACATTGTCCAGGAGGGAGTGGGGACAGAAAGACAAAATGAACAAAACAAAAACTGTGAGTTACTGTCCCCTCAGGTGGGAATGACACCCATCCCTTACCCTCAAGGTGAATAGCCTCTGTAAAATCTGTGACTTGTGGTGGACAACTGAAAGGGGAGACGATGTCTTCCTACCTGGGAAGAGGGAGAGTGTGGTAGAGGGCTGAGTGTGGTTTCTCTTCAGTGAGAGAGTTTAAACAGCAGGGCCCAGCTTTGAATCATGGTTCTAACTGGC
>JAQZBX010006346.1:0-53472 GCA_029593785.1 Cabassous unicinctus | reverse complement strand
GGAAGCGAACCCGGGGCCTCTCATATGGTAGACGGGTGCGCTATCCATTGCGCCACAGCCGCCTCCTGCCGTGAGGTTGCTGCATCAGCCCACCGCACCGCTCAGGCCGGCGTGCCCTCACAAGGAGGCCTCGGGGCGCGAACCCGGGCCTCCCATATGGTAAACGGGGGCTCTATCCACTGAGCCACACCCGCTTCCCGGGAGCTTGTTTCTGATTCTGACGTCCGGCCACGGAGCAGCAGGCAGGTGGAATGGGGAAGCTGCAGTCTGATTTTCACCTGGGATGTCCGTCTTTCCCTTGGCTGGGGTAACTGCATAGGGACAGAATTGACAGGGTAGGGCCGAGGATTAAAATTAGTCCACGAGGTGACAGACCTGAGGCAGGTGCTGGGAGGACATTCCGTCTGCCAGGTAGAGCACACACACACACGGAGCACAGCAGTCAGAACTGGTTTTCATGCTCCCATCTTTCTTGCCAGCAGAATCCTGATGTGTTTCTGGAACTGCATCCTTCATTGCTAAACCTATCCTAATAATCCCACCTGTCTCGAGTGATGGGCTTAGACATGGCATGAGATGCATCATGTGGGACAAAGGCCAAGTCAGAATGATGTCTTAAACCAGTTGCAAGAATTGCTACTGCATTTATTTTAGAGAAAAACCTTAAAGCAAAGATAGCAGGGTTTCTACACAAAATCCCTAAACAATTAAAGCAGAAGGAATCAGTCTGCATTTTAATCTTGTGCTTAAAACTCTTTTTTCCCCTGGTGGCAGCAATTTAGTGGCCCCTCCCTTTGAGTATAGCTTATGTGCAATTAATTGACTCTGTATGGATAGAAGATCTAGGAGAATAAGGTATAAAAAACTGCAAAACATTTTTACTCAAATATTTCCCTTGATTATTTTGGTGGGTTCAGTTAATGAACCCTTTTGAGCAAGTCTATCATAACTCTCTTTGATATCACCTTTTTAATTTCATTCACAGCAGTTGTCACAGCCTGAAATTTTCTTGTTTGTTCATTTGCTTGTTTGTTCTCTGTCTCCTCCAGCTAAATGTGGGTTGCATGAAGGTAGTGACCTTGTCTGTCTCATATTCTAATGCCTGGAATATGCAGGTGCTTAATAAATATTCACAAAATGGATAAACAGATTTTGTAACTGTCTCTATAACATCAACACAGGAACTTTAAATACACATTTTTAAGTGCATACTCTGTTTCCATTACAGTGTGAACAAAGCAGACATGATTATTAATCTTTAGAAGGGAGAGCAGAAAATAAAATTTAAAAGAAAAAAGAAACTTGGAACAGTGTTGAGTGCCATGGAGAGAATTCAGATTGAGAGGTGTAATGTTACTGGAAAAATATGTTAAATTGGGTGGTCACACGTCCTCTCCAAGGAGGTAGCATTTAAATTAAGATTGACCTGTAAGAAGTCAGCAAGGAGAGGATTCCAAGCAGAGTAACAGATAGCCCAAAGGCTCTAAGGAGAAATGGGCTTGGGATATTTGAGGAACTGAAGAAAGTGAGTGGTGTGGAACATGATAGGTGAAAAAGATGGTGGCCAGGAATAAGTTTGGGCATATAGACAGGAGTTCCATGAAGCATGGTTTTGTAAGCCAAAGCAAGAGGCTTTCAATTTGCTCTGAGGGCAATGGGAAGCTGCCAGGTCTGGTGGTTTGGGATTATGTGTACCCCAGAAAATCGTGTTCTTAAATTTAATCCATTTCAGTGGATATAAACCTACTGTTAGTAAGATCTTTGATGAGGTTACTTCAGTTAAGGCACGGAAAGCATGGCCCAGGGTTTGTCTTAACCATCTTACTGGAGTCCTTTATAAATGAGATGAATAAAGAGAAAGAGAGAAAGACACAGAAGCAAGAAGCTGAAATCGACAAAACTCGGAGGAGAAGGGAGAGACCAGCAGATGCCGCCATGTGCCTTGCTATGTGGCAGAGGACCCAAGGACCGCCGGCAGCCAGTCTTTGGGAAGAAAGCATCACCTTGATGATGCCTTGACTTGGGCATTCTCACGACCTCAAGACTCTGCGCTTGTAAGCTAATGTTCCCATTGTTACAGCCAACCCGTTTTATGGTGTCTGCTTTCAGCAGCCTAGCAGACCAAAGCACCAAGGAATATCTTTAGAAGACAAATGAAGCCATCTGATTAGGTTATTATAAGTTCATTCTTTTTATCTTATGGCAAATGGATTGTAAGTGGGTAAGAGTGGAAGCAGAGACCTCAGGTAAGTAACTGTTGTATTAATTCAGGCTAAAGAAAATGGTATGTGGACCAAGGGTGGTTGTAGTGAGGACAGAAAGAAATAGGTGTATTCCAGGTGTGTTTTTGAGTAAGCATCAACTGAATTTGTGACTGGATTAGACCTAGGGGCATAAAAGTAAAAAAGAGAAATTGTTGCCTAGATGTTTAGCTTGAGAAGCCAGTTACAAAGCTGTGAGAAGTCAGGTGTCTTGTTATCTCTTCAACAGGTCTTTTTCTTTTTAATTTTATTGTAGTAACATAAATACTCAAAATTTCCCATTTTCACCATTTTCAAGTGTACAGTTCAGCAGTATCAATTACTTTCACAATGTTGAGCTACTATCACCCACATCCATTTACCCAACGTTTTCATCACCTCAAACAGAAACTCTGCACACATGTAGCAATACCTCTCCTTTCCCCTTGCCCCCCAGCCCTTGGGAACCCACAAACCACTCTCTGTCTCTATGAATTTGCTTCATCTAGGTATTTCATACAAACCAGATCATACAATGTTTGTTGTTTTGTATCTTGTTTTTTTTTTTTTAAATTCAACATGGTTCTTCAAGGTTCATCCATGTTGTAGCAGGTATCAGAACTCATTCCTTTTAATGCCGAATTATATTCCATTGTGTGTATATACCACATTTTAAAATTCATTCATTGGTTGATGGACATTTGGGTTCTTCTGCCTTTTGACTGTTGTGACTAATGCTGCTAGGAACATTGGTGTGCAATGTACGATCTGTTAGAATTCCTGCTCTCAGTTATTTGGGGATACACCTAGATGTGGGATTGCTGGGTCATATTTTTCCACAGTTCTTTTCATCTAGAACAATGAATTATCAAGGCCCTTTTAGCTCTTATTTGCATTACTTCTTACCTTATGATTCTATTCATAGGAACGTCTTCAAAGCTAGGGTTAGGAAAAGATTCAAGATAGAAGGTTCTACAAATGCGAATTGATTTTTCTCTTTGTTAATTAATTTATGAATTAGGAAAAAATTTTAAACATAATGAGTGAAATGAATTTAGGGGCTTGTCTATTGATTCTTTTATGGGTTCTTGAATTTCATGGCTGTTTTAGTTTGCTAAATGCTGCTCAAACAATATACCAGAAATGGGTTGGCTTTTCCAATGGGAATTCATTAGGTGAAAAAGTCCTGAGGCTGTGAAAGTGACCAGATCCATTTCCCCAAGTGGCAGTTGTGGGTGATCAGGCACGTGGCAGGGCACCATTGTGGCATCTGCTGGTCTCTCCTTTCTCCTCCAGGCCTCACTGCTTTCAGCTTCAGGTTACTCTACCTGTAGCTTTTTTCCCTCCCAGGTTTGTTGATTTCAGTTTCTGGAGTCTTCTCTCTGTCTCTGCAGCTTTTTTCTGTCTCTCTGGCTTTTTTCCCTCTGTTTATAAAGGACTCTAATAAGACGATCGAGACCCACCGTGGTCCTGCAATCTACTCACAGGCCCTTAATTGACATGATTTTATCAAAAGTTCCCACCTGTAATAGGTTTACATGAAAAGGAACGGATTAGCTTTAAGAACAGGATTTTCTGGGATCCACCAAGCTTCAAACTGTCACAATGGCCATAGATGAAAACAGGTGAATCTGTTAAATGTAATTTCACTTTTGTGTAATTATGTGTTTGTATACAAACACACAGTCTATCCATATAGCCAATAAATATGTGTGTACACGCACACTATCTCCATTTAAATGTGTGCATATTATTTTACACTCAGCCGCTCTCATAGCAGGAATTCAAATATGAATTTTTAGTGCCGGATAGTTTAAAGCCCTCATATGGAGTATTTCAATATTGATACTGTTTAACTATCCTATCTATTTTATAGCTCACATAATTGCTGCTCTTTAAAAAGCCTATTTAAAACATTAGTGAAACCCAGAGTTTGCCACCATTAACATTTATTTCAATATTATTCATTCTTTCCTGTAGGGGATAGGAAGAATTAAAAAAAAAAACACACACACACAACAAAAAGACAGTTGAAACAATAGTCTCTTCTCCATTGTTGATAAATCTAGCTGACTTTTAAAGAAAGCTCTCTAAATTGGATTCTTTTGTTTTTAAACATTTCTATACTAAATTGCAGTCACCACAATTATTAGCTTTTCAAAGAGAAAGGAAAAAGAATGCCATGGTTACCTTATTATTTTTTTCCAAATGAATTTCTCTTTTATTCACTGTGCAATACTACCTAAAATTTGTGTGATGTGCTGTATATTTTAAGAACTTGCATATCACATCTCACCCACCCCCAACTCCTACCCGTGGCCTGGGGTAAAATAACACTCCAGAACTTGGCAGGCAAACATAACAACAGTTTGGCCTTTTTCTCTCCAACATTCTCTTCCTCTGGGTTCCTTTTCTTTCCAACCGATTATGTCTTCAATGTGACTCAAGAATATCGCGCCATATATGATTCTTTCCCTCCTTTTCCACACAAATCTTAGGTTCTTCCCATCATTTCTGGTCTACTCTTTCTAAGGTTTTTCTTAATCTCTAGTCTGCCACATTTGTCCCTCAACTCCTATGATATTTACTTTTTGTAATAACTATTTGACATTGAGCCTATGACTCAAGATTCTTGGCCATCTTAAAGGGTGACTCTAGCCCCTATTAGGTTTAACCCTCACCTTATTATTTTAGCAAGATAATCCTGTTTCCAGATTACTCCCTCATCTAGTTTATGTGTGTTGTATCCTTTGTTTGCCAACAACAAAAATACCAAAGGGATTATAAGTTATTTGAGAGTTAGGACCATTTTCATCCTGCCACTGTGGTTTCTTCATTATCTAGAAATGTACTTGGCACAAATGAATAAAAACAGGAGTAATTCATTATGTTTTAACATAAAACTATAATTGTGGGAGTCCTGGGACTGCTTTGGTGCCATATGGGGTGTGTGTCCCACGTGTCAGTTGAGAGATATGGAGTATATCTGGCAGTATCTTGATTTTAAGCCTTCAGATGACCTTGCGTTGACTGGCATAAAGAAAAAGAAACTTGTTGGAAGGTTACTGTTTGGGGCATCCAGTCATCCAGTGTTCTCAGACTCAGTGGATGGGTTTGGAAAGAAGCAGAGCCAGGGTGACACAGGGAATGGCAGCCTCCAGCACAGATGTCCTCCAGAGGTGGGGAGGCTGTGCAGAAGGGAAGCGTGGGCTGGGTCTGGCTGAGAAGAATCACCAGTAAAAGGCAAAGGAGATGCTAGGCAGGAGGGTTACATGCAAAGTGTTCAGAGCTTTTCAGGATGGACCCTCCTGGTTTTGATGCTGGGCCCAAAGCAGGTGTCACTATTCTTATCGAGAGACCTAAGGGAAATGCATTAAAAGTATGTTCATCTTATAGGTGAACTAGTCCTATATACTGTATACTGGTGTTACTTTGTAGTTGTCATTTTATACATTTGTGCATTCCATAGGAACAGGGACAAATACATCTCTTTTATTATTAGTGTTTACCACAGGAGCAGAGTAGTCTTTGGAAATGATTTTTGATAATTTATCCTTCACCTACTCAACATTCACCGAGTTTCATTGTTGTGAAAGTTACTCAAATGAGAGAGAGAGAGCATGTGTGTGTATCGGAGAGTGAGCTGGAATAAATAACTCTCATTCTCAGTAACAAGAGCTTGCAGTCTTCTGAGAGGGCCTAGTAAGTAACTAATGGTAGAAATGATTCTGGAAGTATAAAGAGAACTTAATTTGGAGCCCAAAAGGCCTGGAGTCTCATCCTGGCTCCACCACTTGCTCCCTTACTACAAGGTGAATCATGCACTCTTCCTAAGTCACCCAAGCGTCTAAAAGGTGGTTAATAATGTCTTACCGTGTAGTGTTGCTGTGATGATTATGTGAATTAGAGCATATTAGCATGCCTGGACAAAGTAGAAACAAAGTAGCTTTAATTTTTAATTTTTATGTTCTAAGAATTTTAATTTTCAATTTAATTTAATATAATTTAAATTTAATTTTTAAGCACTAAAAAAAAAGGAGTGCCGCGCTTCTACAATGAAAACGCGATTTATTCTGGCTGAGAGGACCAGGGAAGCATTGTGAACTTGCCTTGAAGGATACGTACTATTTTAGTAGGCAGAGAAAAAGGCAGAAAATCAGAAACAAAAGCATAGCATAATTAATGTGCAGGAACAGTGAATAATCTGAGGCTGCAATGTAGATTGGACGGAGCTATTTCATGGTGTCAGGTTGCCAGGTGGAGTTTGGTCTTTATTCTGCGTCCTCTGTGGAATTACTGAAGGAGAGGATTGTCATGACCTGACATATTTAGGAAGAGAAATCTATTAGGTAATGAAAGGCAGATCGCAGACGTGAAATTGATGACCGGCAGACCAGCCAGGGAACTCTTGGACTAGTGCAAGTATGCGATGAAAAATTGAATTAGAGAAGTTGGGGAGGGATGGAAAGCAAGAGGTTGTTTCACCACCGTGTTACGGGGGTAGAATGAACAAGACTTGGCAAATAAATTAGGGAAAACTGACCATTCCAAGATTCCTTACCCGTCAATGAAAATAAAGAATACACTTCACGGAGAAGCTAGGAGGAGGAAAGATGAATTCCCCTGCCAATGTGGTGAGAGTGATCTATGAACAGGACTGGAAAGGAGGTATCCAGCAGGCAGTTGAAAGTTTTGGAGTGGGAGAGAAAAGTTGTGGCTGGGAATTCCTCTTGGGATTATCAGCAGTGACGTGAAGCTGAAGCCACGGGGGCGCCTGAGCTTTCTCAGGGAAGGAGAATTGGACGAGAAAGTGTGGAGAGGGGGAGTGGGCTCAAGATGGAATTGTGGGCGATGTCTGCCTCAGAGGATGGGCAGAAGCTAAGGAGATTGTATGGAATTCAGGAAGGCCCAGAGTCAAGGAAGCCCGAGGACAGAGTGTTTTATGAAGAGCTTGGCTCTGCAGTGTGGCTGTAGAACCGCGCCATGAAACAGCGAGGGAGGCCATTGCTCTTTTTCCAGATGAGGGAAACTGTGACACAAAGAATGTAAAGGAAGGGTCTGAAAGCAATCAGAACATCTCTCTTAGAGCAAGGATTAGAGTTCAGGTTGTCTAACTCCAGACTGGGTTCTGCAATCTGAAAGGTTTTCCAAATCCAAATGAAACATCATGGGAAAGGACTTTTTTTGGATTTTGGTTACATGGACATAATCAGTTTGTGAAAATCCATTGAACTGAACATCTGAAATATACATATATTCCAGCTCATACGCATCAATAATATATATGTTTGTTAATCATGGGAAGGAGGAGAAAAGAACCTTGTGGAAGGGGTATGCTTACATTGAAGTAATTCATTAATGTGAGCCTCATTAAATTTTTGTTTTTATTTTCAGTTCCAAGTCACTTGTTATAATCATTTGTGTTAGATTTGAGTATGATTTATTCACGTATGGATCAACTTCAGTTAATCCCTTAAATGAAGAAACCCAGGCTTTAGGGTTGTTACTAATAATTTCAATAGTAATAAAACTCATATACTATTTATTTAATACTTGTATGCTAAGGATTTTTATATTGTCTAATCTGATTTAATCTTTAGAAAGACCAAGGAGACGACAGGCACTTTTGTTTCCCAAATGATTTGTTTCCCATGATTAGGACTGAATCCTAATCATGTTACATAAGTGCCTAATGTCACAGAACTACGGGGCAGTAGAGCTTGAATTCCAACCCATTCTGTAAGAGAGCCGAGGTTTTTCTCACCTGAGGTTCAAATCCCAATTCTGACACTGACTATTGTCATTTAAAAATAGCATTGCTATGTTTATTGTTAATACTTAAAGGCTGGAAATCATCAAGGGAAATATAGTTGGCATCTCTTGTTGTTTTTATGCCCAGTCTCTCTTCCATGTTCTTCTGGAAACAACACCCTATTTTCACCTGGGAGACTGGTCTTCTGTCTTTCCACTTGGCTTTTGTGGGGTTGCCAATCATACCAGACCCCCACCCCACTCCCACCCATTACATGGTAGGAATGAGCACGTATCTTGTCCAATCTTAACACCTGTCCTTCTTAGGTTTTATATTCTGATGCCACAGGAAGCAAGTGCTCTCATTTTGGAAGTGTGAGTAGTTGTGATGGTGTAAACCTGGGGCCTCTGGAGACCCCCCAGCCCTCTTACACCTCCACCTATAGAAATCAAATCTACAAGGGAAGGAATGAGGCCAAGACAGAAAAAAGTAGAAAAAGAAGATGAGGAAGCGAGAGAAAGGGAGAAAGGAGACACACACACACACACGCACACACACAATTTACTTCCCTGATCTAGTTCCTAGAAAGTTTGTTAAAAATGACAAGGAGAGGTTGACATTGTTGCCTTTGTGCCCCTTGATTTTCGCTTTTGAAGAGTCATCCAAAATATCAATCAATTTAAATATCTTCAAATTGAATGCGCTTTAAGGTAAATGCTGTCCAAAATATGTTGCTAAAGTTGCTTGTAAATTAACATTTTATTCTGGACATAAAAATAAATGCATTTTAAGTAAACCCCCAAAACATGCAATTTAAATATGTCTTTGAGTAAGTAGTAATGAATGCCCTGTGCTCCATGGAAGTAAAAAAGAAAAAGAAAACCCAAAACACTGCTCAGTTGTGTAACTAAATTGAGATAGATGGAAAAGCGTTTAAATTGAGATAGATGGAAAAAGTGTCCATTCTAGTTGACTCTCCCCTGTCATTTGAAACAGATGGAGGTATTCTGAAATACTTTAGGTGATCAGGTTTACAGAAAGGCTCCTAACCAGCGACATCCCCATCCCCGCTGCTTTCTTTTCAGCAACTAACCGTAAATTACCCAATTGCTGAACTGTTCCTGCTTCTGAATATCCAATTTAGAGTTGTTGCTGCGTTCTTACTCCCTTCTCAGACTCATGCATCACAAGCCCAAACCTCCACAAACCCCCTTCCTCGCTTCAGCAAGCTAAAATAACCTAACTCATTTTGAATTACAGATGTGCTCCTTGTGGTCTTTGGTCTGTGGTAGCAAAGCTGAGACTTGAACCTGGGGTTGTCTTGCCTCAGAGACCCTGTTCTTTTCTCATCACCAAGCTGACTCTCATATAAAGAAAATTAGCCATTCAATTTAGACTCACCCATTATGGAAGTATCTAAGTGATGTTCTCTATTTCTAATCACTAAAGTTTGTGTACCATAATATTTATTACTATTAATTATTTTATTAATCTATATTATTATGGCATACCAGCTCTAAGCATTGTTGCTGGAAGGGCAGCAGTACTTGGGCTTTAAGGGGCAGACTCTGGAGCTGGGATGCCTGGATTTGAACCTTCTCTCTGCTGCTTACCAGTTGTGTGACCTGAGGCAAGGTATGTAACCTCTTTGGGGCTCTGTTTCTTTGCTTATAGAATGGGGATAATATTAGTACCTAAGTTGCTGAGAAGAGTAAACGTGTTTATAAAGTAAGTGATTTATAACAAAATCTAGAACAAAAGTGCCCAATAAATGTTGGCCCATATTTAATTCTGCACCAGTTATTTTATATAATTAGTATGAATTTTAAGTCTATTTCAAAGACAAGAATTGAATTAAAGAATTCTGCTAAAAAAGGAAAGAAAAATTTTTACTAAATGGTTTGGAAAAAAACATGGCAAAAATTAGTATAACTCAATTTTGTGATAATTAAAATTTTGAAAGTATAAGTCAGTATTTCAAAAGTTAAATCATTTAAAGACTAGAAGAAAATCAAAGGCTATTTATAAAATCTCTTCAAAGGGAATACATTTTCAAAAGTAGAAGTGACAGAAGTAATAAGAAACATATTTGAATTTTACCTGTCTTTTCTCTCTGAAACAGGGGTTCTTAACCAGGGGTCCTGAACAAGCGGTCCACAGGTCCGTGGAAAGATTTCAGGGGGTCCGTGAGCTTGAATTGAAAAAAAAAATCAACTTATTGTCTTTATTTGCTCTGGTCTCTAACTGAAATCTAGCATTTTCTTCACTTATGAATGTATGCAATAAATAAATTACAGTAGTATCCATTTCACCTGACTGGCAAAGGGGTCCTTGGAACAAAAAAGGTTAAGAACCCCTGCTCTGAAAGTTTTCTGAGACAAAAGCAAAAGGAGGAAATTTTTGCTACAGATAGGACTGATGAAAGGTTAGTAGCTTTACTATTAAAAAAAGTCCAACGGTAGAAAATGGGCAAGTGGTAAATACATTGCAAACGAGAAAAAAGATGAATGCTTCACAATCTTATGGAAAAATGTGAAGTTCTAAACAAAGATGAGAGATAAATAGATAGATAGGGAGTTTGCTGGCAGGCTTTGAGTGAAACGGCCACCTTTGTACATGGTTGATAGAAGCATAAATTTGAGGTACAAAATGGAAGAGTAGGAAGTTTTACAAATTGCCCCTTCCACTAGAAAAGTGAAAGAGGTGGAAAAGCGACTGGAATTAACTAAGTGGTAACTGTGACACCAGAATGGACATTTAGAACAACTACAAGACTGTGGGATAAAGTGAGAGGCTGCCGGAGGTTCAGCGTTCGGAAGTGAAAGCGGGGACCAGTGACCATCCCCCAGTGCTGCAGCGGCTGCAGAAATAGCCGAGGCCACGTGGCCTGGCTTCCAGGAGCAGGGCTGGCAGATGAAAACTCCTCTGCTCAAAGCTGGGCTGAAGGTCAGTGCTGGTCTGGGTGATCCATGAGGGAACAGCACAGAAGCTGGCCTCAGTTTCGCCCCGTTAGGCAGCAGCACTTCCAGCCTCCCAACTGCATTCACCTGCACTTAAAGAACTGGTGTTTAAAAAAAAAAAAAAAAAAAAAAAAGAGTGTTTTGGTTTTCTTCTTTCTTTTCCTTTGTGTGGGGCATTTCCTGGTCTGGCACAGCATAAACTCTGGCCTTGGTTTCAGCTCTCTCTTCTCTCTGCACTGGCATCTACCAGGACTTAATGGTTCAGCACACTGTTGCATTGCGTGGGTTTCTTCTTTCTCCTTCTTGTGTGGTTTAGTCTGGCAGATCCCTGAGGGCCCAGCGTTAGCTTCAATTTGCCTCTTGTCTTGGAAGCAGCGTCTTCTCGCTTTACATCAGCATCTACAGTGACATAAAGAGACAGGGTACCTCTTTCTCTCTCTTTTTGTTGATTGGTTTATTTTTTTCTCTGTTTTATATTTTTGAGTCATGGTGTATGAGCAGGGATGCTGGCCTAGGTTTGGGCCTCAAAAGCATCAGCTTCTGGCTCCCCACAGGTACATAACAAAAGACTTGGATAGGTATTGCACTTCTTTTTTTTCTTGCCCTCCCTTTTTTTTGCATGTTTGGGTGTTTTGTCTGTTAGTATCTTTTTCTTTTCTTTTCTTCCCTCCTCCCCTCTCTTCTTTCCTTCCTTTTTTATTCATCTTCTTGTTTTTAGTCTGGTGTACTGAAGAGTAGGAGAACTAGATTTGAGGAGTGACCACAACATAATACTCAGAATGTTCATTTCTCAACAGAAAAATTGCAGAAATACAAGGAGATAGGAAAGTGTAGCCATGTCATAGGAAAAAATAATTTGATGGAAAATATTCCAGAGGAGGCATAGTCTCTGGAATTATTAATCAAAGATCTTAGAACAACTCTCATAAATAGGCTTCATGAACTAAAGGAACACATGAATAGAGACTAAAGGAAATCAGGAAAACAATATATGAACAAATGAGAATTTCAATAATGAGTTAGAAATTATAAAGAAGAACCAAATGGAAATTCTGGAACTCAGAAATATAATAACTGAAGTAAAAATTTCAATAAATGGATTCAAGAGCAGATTGGAGAAAGCAGAAGAAGGGATTAGCAAACTCAAAGACAAAACAATGGAAATTGACCAAGTTGAGGAGCAGAAGGAAAAAAGAGTGAAAAAAAAATTAGCAGAGCCTCAAAACCTATGAGACACCATCAGGCATACCAATATCTACATCGTAAGATTCCCAAAAGGAGAAGAGTGAAAAAAGGGCCAGAAAAAAATATTTGAAGAAAAAATGGCAGAAAACTTCCTAAATCTGATGAAAGATAGAAAAATACAAATCAAGATGCTCAATGAATGTCAAGTAGGATGAACCCAAAGAGATCTACACTGAGACACATTATGATCAAACTGCCCAATGCCAAGGAGAAAGGCAGAATCTTAAAACTACAAGAGAGAAGTGACATGTCACATATAAGGGGACCTCTTTCTCAGTAGACACCATGGAGACCAAAAGGCAGTAGGAGAACATATTTAAAGTGCTGCAGGCAAAAAAACCCTGTTATCAAAGAAAAATGTATCTGACAAAATTGTTTTTCAAAACTGAG
The DNA here is from genome assembly GCA_029593785.1 of Cabassous unicinctus. Taxonomy (NCBI): domain Eukaryota; kingdom Metazoa; phylum Chordata; class Mammalia; order Cingulata; family Chlamyphoridae; genus Cabassous; species Cabassous unicinctus. The sequence goes on along the minus strand of JAQZBX010006346.1, from coordinate 40,885 downwards.
GAAGAAATTAAGATATTCCTGGACAAACAAAAATTAAGACTTCTTTACCACAGAACTGCCCCACAGGAAAGGATAATGGAAATCCTCCATGCTGAAAAGGAAAGGACACTAGAGAGTATCTTGGGGCTGGATGAAGAAATAAAGATCTCCAGTGTAAGTAATAATATGCCAATATCATTTCATTTCTCATTTGTAGTATTGTCTTTCACTTCTCATAAAGCTGAAAATTCAAATGTATAAGAAACAAGTGTAAATCTTTGTTACTGGGCACACAGTGCATGCAGTTGTAAATTGTGACATGAACAACAAACGTGGGGATATAGATACTGTGTATGTGTAGGCTATTGAAGTTGGAATCAACACAAACTAAGTTGTAATAGATTTAGATGCTAAATATAATCCCCACGGTAGCCATAAAGAAAACATCTAAACAAACCTATGCAAAAGGAAAGGATAAGTGCTTCAAATCGACTTATTATAAAAGGTCATCTAAACAAACAAAAAAAGAGAGGCAGCAACGAAGGAAATTAAGACTTATAAAAAAAATTAGCAACAAAATAAAAAATAAAATAAAACAAAAAACAATTAGCAAAATGGCAGAAGTAAATCTTGCCTTATCAGTAATTTTTCTAAATGTGAATATATTAAACTCTCTAGTCAAAAGGCAGAGATTGACAGAATGGATGAAGAGACATAACCCAACTATGTGCTATTTACAGGAGACCCGTCTTAGATCCATAGATGCCAATAGGTTAAAAGTGAAAGAAGGGAAAAAAATATTGAGTAATATTTACTTAAATCAAAAACGAGTGGGGATAGCTATATTAATATCAGACAAAATAGGCTTTAAGTCAAAATCTGTTACAAGAGACAAGGAAGGACATTATATATTGATAAAAGGGTCAATTCAACAGGAAGATTTAACAATGGTAAACATGTTAAAATGGCAGAATGCCAAAGTGTATGAAGCAAACATTGACAGAATTGAAGGAAGAAATATACAGATCTACAATAATAGCTTGAGATTTAAATACACACCTACAACACTGGATAGAACATCTAAGCAGAAATAACTAAGGAATAGAGGATCCGAATAACACTATAAACCAGCTCGATCTAACCGACATTTATATAGTACTTCACCCAACAATGATGGAATACCCATTCCTTTCAAGTGCACATGGACCATTCTCTAGGACAGACCATATGTTAGGGCACAAGGGAAGTCTAAATAAACTTTAAAATATTGAAATCATAAAAAGTAACCTCTCTGATCACAATGGAAGAAGTTAGAAATTAGTGACAGAAGGAGAACTGGAAAATTTATAAATACGTGGAAATTAAATAACAATAACACTCTTAAACAACTAACTGGTTAAGGCAGGAATTACAAGGGATATTACAAAACGCTAAGAGACAAATGAAAACAAAGACACAACATACCAAAACTTATGGCATGCAACAAAATCAGTGCTCAGAGGGAAATTTAGAGTTATGGATCTATATAAAACTCATACATTAAAAAAGAAGAAAGAACTCATAGTAATAACCTAACTTTACACTTTGAAGAACTAGAAAAACAAGAGCAAAGTAAACTCAGTGTTAGCAGAAGAAAGGAAATAATTAAGATTAGAGTAGAGATAAATGAAATAGGGAATACAAAAAGATAGAATCAACTAAACTGAAAGTTGGTTCTTTGGGAAAAAAAATCAATAAAATTGAAAATCTTTAGCTAGACTGATGAAGGAAAAAGAAGAGAATGATGCAAACAACTAAAATCAGAGAGGAAAATGGTAATATTTCTACTGACCTTATAGCAATATAAAGTATTATAAGAGAATATTATAAATAAATGTATGTCAACAAACTAGATAATCTAGAGGAAATGGAAAAATTCCTAAAAATACTTCATTTACCAAAATTGACTCAAATTATCCCCAGTAACCCAACATGAAATAGATTAACTATTAAGGAATTTACATTTCTAAATAATTATATCTCAAGAAAGAATTCTCCAGACCCAGATGATTTCACTGGAGATTTACCAATCTACCAAACATTTAAGGAATTAACACAAATTTTATACGATCTCTTCTGAAAAACAGAAGAGGGAAAACTTCCCAATGCATTTTATAGCTAGTATTATCCTGATACCAAAGCCAGACAAAGACGATAGAAAATGGAGAACTACGGCTCAATATACATCTTGAATATAGATCCAAGTTTACTTAACAAAATATTAGAAAATAGAATTCAGCAATAGATAAAAACCATTATATACCATGGCTGGGTGGGGTTTATTTCAGGTATATACAACTGCTTCAGTATTCAAATACCAGTCATTGTTAAACCATCATATTAAGAACCAAAGGAGGAAAACTCAAATGGTCACATCAGTTGATGCAGAAAAAAGCATTTGACAAAATTAAAAACCCATTCATGATGAAAATTCTCATAAAAATGCTAATGAGGGTAACCTTTCAACATAATAAAGAACATCTACAAAAAATTACAGCTAACATTTGACTTTATGAAGACTGAATGCTTTCCCCCTAAGATCAGGAACAAGGCAAGGGTATCTTCTTTTACCACTTTTATTTAAAATAGAGATGGAAATTCTAGCCAGTGCAATAAGGCAAGATAAGGAAATAAATACTGATCAGGAGGGAATAAATAAAATTTCCACACTTTTCAGATAACATGATTGCCCATGTAGAATATCCCAAGGTTTAGAATAAAACCTCCTAGAACTAATGAGTTCAGCAGAGTTGCAGGGTATAAGATAAAACATACGAAAGTGTATTGGGTTTCTATATACTGGCAATGAACATTAATTAAACTAAAAATTTTAAAAGTATGCTACTTGCTCAAAATAAAAATTAAATAGTTAAGTGTAAATTTTAAAAAATGTACCAGACTTCTAAGTAAAACCTCTACAAACTGATATACATGTTTAATACAATTCCTATCAAAATCCTAGCAAGAGTTTTTGTAGATAAAGATAAAATTATCCAAGAATTTATATGGAAATGCAAAGGAACTAAAATAGCTAAAACCATTTTTAAAAGAATAAAGTGGGAAGAATCAGTCTTCTTATTTTGAGTCATATTATATAGCTATGGAAATCAAGATTCTGTAGTATTTGCAGTGGGGTAGCCCCATAGATCAATGTGACAAAATAGAGAACCCAGAAAGAGACCACATAAATATGCCTAGCAGATTTTTGACAAAGATGCAAAAGCAGTTGAAGACAGACAATCATTTCAGTAAATGGTGCTGGTGCAATTAGATATCTATGAGCCAATATATGAGTGAACCTTATTAATTCTCACATCTTATACAAATATAAACTCAAAATAGATCATGAACTTACGTATAAAATGTAAAACTATAAAAAAACAACAACAAAACACAGAACAAAATCCTCAGGATCTGGGGATAGGTAAGGAGATCTTAGATATACATTGAAAGCACAATCCATAAAAGGAAATATTGATAAATTGTACTTCATCCAAATTAAAAACTTTTGCTCTGTGAAGGATACTGTTAAGAGGATGACTAGACAAGCTACAGATTGGGATAAAATATTTGCAAACCATGTGTCCAACAAAGGACTAGTACCTGAATATGTAAAGAAATCTAAAGACTCAACTGTAAAAAATCAAACTATCTAATTAGAACTTGCAACACAAAAAATGAGGAGGTATTTCACCAATGAAAATATATAGGTAGCAAAAAAGCATATGAAAATATTTTCAGTATCATTAGCCATTAAATTAAAATTACAATGAGGTGGGACTACACACCTATCAGAATGAAAAAATAAAAAAATAGTGACAACACCCAATGCTGGTAAGGATATGGCGAAACTTGGTTCCTCATACATTGCCAGTGTAAAATGATGCAGACACCCTGAAAAACAGTTTGGCCTTTTCTTTAAAATGTAAGAGTTTCTTTGAAAAGTAAACATGCAACTACTATACTACCCAGCGCTTGTACTCCAGGACATTTATCCTAGAAAAGGGTAACTATATTCACACTAAAACCTGTGTGTGAATGTTGTAGCATCTTCATTCTTAGCCCCATACTGGGCTCAGCCCAGATGTCCTTTGCTGGGGCAAGGGTTGAACAAACGGAGGTACACGTGGACCATGGAATACTACTCCTCAGTTAAAAGGAACACGTTATTGATACTTGAAACTACATGCATGAGTCTCGAAGAATTAAGCAGAGTGAAAAAGCCAATCTGAAAAGTTTACCTACTGGATGATTCTATTTATATATCATTCTTGAGATGAGAAAATTATGGAGCTGGAGAGCAGATTAGTGTTTGCCAGGAGTTGAAGAAGAAGTGGGGCAGGAGGGAAGTGGGTTGACTCTAAAAGGGCAATATGAGGCGTGCTTGTGGTGACGGAAATTTCAATATCTTGATTATCAATGTCAATATCCTGGTTACAATACTGTATTCTAGTTTTATGAGATGTTGCTAAATGGGGGAAACTGGCTAAAAGGTAAACAGGATCTCTCTGTGTTATTTCTTACAACTGCATGTGAACCTAAAATGATCTTGCAAGAAAAATTTAAAAATGATTAAAAATATAAAAACGAGGTAATCTGTAGGGGAAAATCCCTACACCCACAAATCCTGTTTCATGGAAAGACCTAACTTGATCAGCACAACCACTTGTTGACCACATCCATTATTGGTACGATTTCTACTTCATTATCACAGACTATGGCTTTTCATGCGTATTAACGTAGCCTTCCCAGTTGGAATATGGATTACTTGAGCACAGAGACCTGCTTTCCTCATGCCTTTTCCATATCCCTATAGCAGCCAGCACAATGCCGAGCAGGAGGAAGTGGCCTCACTGAAGGTTTCTGGAGGATGAATACGTAACTGAGATAGAGGACCCAATTGTAAACCTTGTTACCTCATTGAATTGGAAATTGAAAATGAGGAATGATAGAGTGTTTTTGTTTTGTATCTTAATCTTGGAGAAAGCATAAGAGATAGAATGGGAATTAGAATTTGTATATAGCAGATACATTTTGGTTTTTCTGGTTGATGGTTTGAATTTTTGATGAATTTATTTTTAAATATTCAAAGTAGTATGTGTTTTCTCGTACACTTTTATAACATTTGATAGGAGGGGATTCTTGTTACTCCTCTTTCTAAATAAGCAAACGCATTTATGGTGTAGTTAATTTACTAAGCCACACAATAATGTCATAGAATCATGTAAGCCAGTCAGTATCAATTCTTGGGTTTTTCCTCATTTTTACAATCTACCAAAAAGGTGATTCTTCTTGTTTTTGTCACTAATTTATATTCTTAAACGTGGTTTCTTTGTAAAACAGGAATCACATTTCATTGCTACTTTGCTGTTGTTTGTGATGAAGATTTATAAGTCTATATCATAAGATTCCTTTAATAAATGTTCCCATGGGTTGAAAGCTGAAAATCATAGTATTATATTCTACTACCATGTTGTAACACTTCGCTATGCAGAGCAATATTATTATAACTGTGGTTTCCTTTTAGTTCTTCTACATAGTTCATGCTTATTAAAATTAAATCTTTTTTTCCTGAAACACTACTCATGAAAAAGTAGATTGGTTATAAATAATTAATATATTAACTTGTGAATAATTTTCTGCACAATAGTTTAAGGCCTGCCTTTGTGTGTGTGTGTGTGTGTGCGCGCGCGCGCGAGCATTTGTGAGTGAATGAAGGGGTTTTAATGGGAGCCTGATAAAAATCTAACTGTGCTTTTTAAAAATCTTTGGATAATGTTGCCACACAATCAGTGCAGTAGATCTTTTTTATTTTGTGTCCTGTGATCCAATACCAAATTCAGTAGTGGGATTAAACTAATCAATCTCTTCATCAGATGAAGGGGAAACAAACAGATGCTTAAAGATGAAGAAGCCGTAGAAGTAACTTTACTTCCTTCTTTTTTAATGAAGCAAGATAGATAAATGGCATTATCCACTTTTTTAAATGCCCTGTGATTATCTTGAAATATGAAGCTAATTTTTTTATAGAGGCATTCTCCATCTCTGAAATGGGTGCAATTTTAATGAGCCTAAAAGATTTTATCTTTGGCATTCTTCTTTAATTGAACTTGATCACATCTAGAACTGAGGCTGAAAAGAGCCTTCATTTATTCCATATAAATGAAGATGCTTTTTCTAAAGATGTCTCATCCCACCTCAGCCTCCAGAAATGATCATTTTATACTGACATTCAATGATTTTTCCTCCTGAAAGTGCCACTTTGGATAAAGTATGTGATTAGGTTGAGAGATTTGAGTTCATTTTTTGGCTCCTTCATTTGCTAGCAGTGTAGCCACGGACAGCTTATTAATCACTAAAAACTTTATTTTCTTCATCTGTAAGTGGGGAGCTATTATCTGCTTCAAGGGATGGTCAGGAGGATGGAATTGGGTAACAGTATTCTGCCTGATTTGTAGAAGGATCTAACAGATGTCAAACCTAAATCAAAACCAAAGTCCCCCATTTATTATTTATCTTTTTAACTCCTTCACAACATCTTCCCTTCCTCTTTTTCCTCATTAAAAAAGAAATCACAGAGGTTTTTACTGGGTCCTTTCCTTTGTGTTATTACCCTTTTCATACTTGAAAGCAAATTTATTTCTCAGTTTTCTCATCTCTGATCCAGTCATCTGTGCTCCTTCAGCATGCTGGAGAAGTCTCTGTGATTTGGTGTTAAAGGGACTCAGGTTTCTATGAGAATAATATAACTGAATCACGATCATTGGCAAGAACAAGTTGACACAAAGGACTGCAATATCCTCCCTCTATCTGCATTTCTGTCTCATCAGGCCTGGAATTTATTGTCATAGTCCTATGCTAATATTAGATAAGAAGCATAAGCAGGGAAGAGAATTTGGAAAGAAAGAAGCTTTAAGAAGAGCCAGAGCAAAACAGTAAAAATGCTGGGAAAAACTCTCCAGATGATGGATCTTAAGCTATTTTACATCAATTGATAAATTAAACATCAAAATTTAAAACTTTTGCCCTTCAAAAGAAACCATTAAGAAAATGGAAAAAATATGCAAATCATATATATCTGATAAAGGACTTGTATGTAGAACATATAAAGAACTCTAACAACTTAATAAGACAAACAACCCAATTAAAATTGGCAAAAGATTTGAATAGACATTCCAACAAAGAAAATATGCAAGTGGAAAATGAAAAGATGCTCAACATCATTAGTCATTAGGGTAATGCAATTAAAACCACAATGAGATGCTATATACATCCACTAGAATGGTTATCATAAAAAACACCGATACCAAATAATTGACAAAGATGTGGAAATGCTGTAATTATCATGCCTTGCTGGTGGGAGTGTAAAACGTACAGACACTTTGGAAAACAGTTTTTCAGTTTCTTAAGAGTCGATCATAACCATATGATGCAGCAGCTTCACTCCTAGATACATACCCAAGAGAAATGAAAAAATATAGCCACAAAAGATTGTACTTGAATATTCATAGCAGCATTATTTATAGGAGCCAAAAATTGGAAATGTCCACATGTTTATTAACTCATGAATGCATGAACAATATGTGGTATATTCATACACTGGAATGCCATTTGTTGAAAAAGAAAGAAAAAATATAAAGAAAAAGAATTAGAAAAAGAAAAATTAAAAGACAATCTGTTGCTACATGTTAGAACATGGGTGAACCTCAGAAAGCATTGTGCTAAGTGAAAGAAGTCAGACATAAAAGATCATCTGTTACATGTTTTCATTTATGTGATCTGTCCAGAAAAAAACCAATGGCCTTGGACTGGGCTTGGAGCGGTGACTGACTGCGGTTTGGGCACAAGGAAAGCTTGGGAGTCATGAAGATGTTCTGATACTGGGTTGTGGTGATGGTTGTACAACTCTAAGTATTTTCTGCAAATAATTGAGTTGTATATTTACATGGGGTGAATTTTAAGTTATACCTTGTTAAAAGTGATAAAATTAAAAAATATATGCAGTCAATATTTTAATTTTAGCAATTTTTAACAGAGTCTGTCTGAATGCATGCTTTTATTCTTTATTGATTATCATCCTTTTACCTACATTGTACAATCACATGAATGCCTGCATTTAACAGACTTTGAAACCTGACTATTGCTGAAATGTAAATTCACCATTTATTCAATCTCAAAACAATAGACAAATCAAAAAACATGCATAAGATCATAGAGATTTAAATTTAAATACAATAAAATTAACTTTTTCAGTACAGTTCTATGAATTTTGTCAAATGCATACATTTATGTAACCAAAATCAAGACATAAAACAATTCCATCATTGAAAATAATTCCCTTATGCTGTCATGTTATAGTCAACATTTCTTCTCACTCCCAGCCCTGGAAACTTCTGTTCTTTTCTGACCCTATAGCTTTTCCAGGATGGAATTAGATAGATAGTAAGTAGCCTTTTGAAATTATGTTGGTTTCTTACACTTAGTATGATATATTTGAAATTCATCAATGTTGTTGCATATATCAGTATCCTAATCATTTTTATTCCTGAGTAGTAATTCATTTTATGGATGTACCATTGATTATCCATTCACTAGATCAAATACATTTAGATAGTTTTCAAGTTTTTGAAGTTATGAACAAAGCCTCTATAAATATTCATGAGTAGGTTTTGGGGTGAACGTAAGTTTCATTTTATTTTGAGTGAGTAAGAGTAAATATCTTACTCTTTTTTGCAATATCCCTTTATTATAGTTTCAAAATTTGTAGAATTTGCAGTAATATCCACCTTTATAGTACTGATAATGGTAAATTGTGTTCTCTTTTTCGCTTGATTAGACCAGCTAGATGTTTGTCAATTTTATTGATTGTTTTTTCCTAAGAACTAGTCTTTGATTTTCTCTATTGTTTTTCTGATTTCAATTTCATTGACTTCTTTTCTTAACTTTATTTAGTTCTTGTTTTGGGTTTAATTTGCTCTCCTTTCCTAAGGCAGAAACTTAGGTCTTATTTTATAATTTAGATGTTCCAAGCTATGAACTTTCCTCTAAGCATTGTTTTGGCTACATCCCCAAAAGTTTAATATGCTATTTTCATTTTCATTTAATTCAAAGTATTTTCTAATGTCCCTTGTGACTTCTTCGTTGGTTCATGATTATTTAGAAGCATGTTTTTTAATTTCAAAACTTTTGGGTATTTTCCTGCTGCCTTTCTGTTACTGTGTTCTGGTTTAATCCTGTTATGTCAGAGAACAGACTTTGTATGCTTCTAATTCTTTTAGATTTGATAAGGTTTGCTTTATTGCTTTGGTGATATCTTGGTTTATCTTGGTGAATATCCCAAATACACTTGGAGAAAATGTGTATTCTCCTATTGTTGGATGGAATGCTCAATAAATATCAACAAGGTCCAGTTGGTTGATAGTATTATTCAAATCTTCTATATCCTTACTGATTTTCTGTTTGTTCTATTTATTACTAAGAGAGAAGTGTCTAAGTCTCTCACTATAGCTGTGGATTTTTCTATTTCTCCTTTCAGTTTTATCAATTTTGCTTCATATATTTTGAAGCTCTGTTACTAGGTGTTCATAGAGATTTCATATTAAAATAGGATAGAGTAAATCATGCAGACAAAGGAGAGAAAATAGATTCTCTAGTTATTCCCCTTTAAGAATGTATCCTAAAAGCAGAATGGGTTTCATGCATAGAACGTATAGACAAACTTTATTTTGTTCTGTCGTTTAGACTAGATTGGTGGAGTTCAAAATACTACAGGATTGTACACGCAAATCCCTGTATACGTCATGGATTACTTCAGGACTATATAAAAATAAGTTTAACTCTACCTGATTATTTTCTTATGTACTTACTTTAAAAATCAGCTTCCAGCAAAAATCCATTTCCACAATATTTGGTTTCTTCTTTATTCTGCTTGGGAATTCCCAACTCAAAGAGTATTGTCTATGAACTGCTTTCTTCTTTAGCTCCCATCTCTCTTCATTCATGTCTCTATCATGGGACATGAAACTCTTACATTTGATTTGTCTATGAGATGCCCTCCAAGAATGACTTAACCATCTGTTTCCCCTTTGCTTGGCACAGCAACGTGATACATGGTAGGTACTTGAAGATTGTTTTTAAATGACTAGATGAATATATAAATATAGTTTTATCCTATCTTCAGTAAAGTGACTAGGTAATTTATCCTTTTCTTGGCTTGTGACCTCACTTACTAATTGCAGAGTCATGGTGCCTAGAAGAATACTTTGTTCAATATATTTTTTGCTGAGTTATTAACCAGGGATGTTTATCATCTTTTGAGAGCACAAATAATCCAGTCAGCTACTAAGTAGCATCCATGTCTTCTTTGCTTTTCCCGGTATAACCCTCCTTTCTCTGTTGATTGATACAAAGCTGCATGGAGGTGCCTTACTCCTTCTACTAGTACCCATGGATGAATTACTCCCAATGGGTACCACCATCTTCTGCTTGTCCACCTGCTTTTACATGGTCCACTACCAGTTCTTTTGGCTACTGTCTTCTCTTTCCTGATAATGCTGCCACAAAATGTCCTTTGGTCTGAAGATGCCTAAGGCGTGCCAGGATCTCTGATGTCCTTAGTGTGCCAAGGCCATACTGATGTAAGGAGACTGTGCCTCTATTCCTTAATGTTTCATTTTCATATTTCACATAATATATTTAGTTCATATTAGGGGAATCATGCAGTATTTGTCCTTTTGTGCCTGGCTTGCTTCACTCAATATAATGTCCTCCAGGTTCATCCATGTTGTCATACGTTTCACACCTTCGTTTCTTCTTACTGCTGCATAATATTCCATTGTGTGTATACACCACAATTTTTTATCCATTCATCAGTTGGTGAACACTTTTGGCAATTGTGAGTAATGCTGCTCTGAACATCGGTGTGCAGATGTCTATTCGTGTCACTGCTCTCAGTTCTTCTGGGTGCATACCTAGCAATGGTATCGCCAGGTCCCATGGCAAGTCTATACTCATCTTCCTTAGGAATTGCCAAACTGTCCTCCACAGTGGCTGTACCATTCTACATTCCCACCAGCAGTGAACAAGCGTTCCTATCTCTCCACATCCTTGCCAACATTTACAGTTTTCCAATTCTTTAATAGTGGCCAATCTAATAGGTGTGAAATAATATCTCAGTGCAGTTTTGATTTGCATTTCCCTAATCGCTAGTGATGTTGAACATTTTTTTCATGTGTTTTTTAGCCATTCATGTCTCTTCTTTGGACAGTTGTCTTTTAGTCTTTTGCCCACTTTTAATCGGGTTGTTGTCTTTTTTGTTGTTGAGTTGTGTGATCTGTTTATATATCATGGATATTAAACCCTTATCAGATATGTGATTGCCAAATATTTTCTCCCATTGAGTCAACTGCCTTTCCACCCTTTTGACAAAGTCCTTTGAGGTGCAAATGTGTTTAATTTTGAGGAGGTTCCATTTATCTGTTTTTTCTTTTGTTGCTCCTGCTTTGGTGAAAGGTTTAAGAAACTGCCGACTACCACAAAATCCTGAAGATGTTTTCCTACATTTTCTTCTAGGAATATTATGGTGGTGGTTTTTCTATTTAGGTCCTTGTTCCATTTTGAGTTAATTTTCATATAATGTGTGAGATGGGGGTCTTCTTTCTTTCTTTTGGATATGGCTATCCAGTACTCCCAGCACCATTTGTTGAATAGACTGTTCTGGCCCAGCTGGGTGGGCTTAACAGCTTTGTCAAAAATCATTCGACTGTAGATGTGAGAGTCAATTTCTGTGTTCTCGATTTGGTTCCACTGGTCAATCTGTCAGTCCTTATGCCAATGCCACTGTTTTTACCACTGTGGCTAAGTAACATGCTTTAAAGTCAGGAAATGGGAGTCCTCCAACTTTATTCTTTTTAAATACATTTTTGGCTATTCGGGACCCCTTACCCTTCCAAATAAATATGATTATTGGCTTTTCGATTTCTGCAAAAAAACCCACAAACCTGTTGGGATTTTTATTGGGATTGTATTGAATCTGTAAATCAGTTTGGGTAGAATTGACATCTTAACAATATTTAATCTTCCGATCCATGAACACAGAATGTCCTTCCATTAATTTAAGTCTTCTTCAGTTTCTTTTAGCAATGTTTTGTAGTTTTCTGAATACAGGCCCTTTATGTCCTTGGTTAAGTTTATTCCAAATATTTGATTGTTTTTGTCACTCTTACAAATGGAAATATTTTTTCTGATTTCCTTCTCAGATTGCATATCAGTAGTGTATAGAAATGCTGTTGATTTTTGCATATTAATCTTGTATCCTGCCACTTTGCTGAACTTTATCAATTCTAGAAGCTTGGTTGTGGATTTTTCAGGATTTTCTAGATATAATATCCCATCCTCAGTGAATAGTCAAAGTTTTACTTCTTCCTTTCCTATCTGGATGCCTTTTATTTCTTTGTCTGGCCTAATTGCTCTAGCTGGAACTTCTAGCACAATATTGAATAATAATGGTGACAGTGGGCATCCTTGTCTTGTTCCTGATCTTAGCAGGAAAGCTTTCAGTCTTTCACTGTTAAATACAATGCTAGCTGTAGGTTTCTATCTTTTGGAGTGTTTTTATCAAGAAAGTATGCTGTATTTTGTTGAATGCCATTTCTGCATCAGTAGAGAGGATCATGTAATTTTTCTTCTTCAGTTTATCAATGTGGTCTCTTACACTAATTGATTTTCTTGTGTTGAACCACCCTTGCATACCTGGGATAAAATCCACTTGATTGTGTTGTATAGTTCTTTTAATATGCTTTTGGATTCAGTTTGCAAGTCATTTGTCAAGGATTTTTACTTCTATATTCATTAGAGATGTTGGTCTGTAACTTTCTTTTTTCATAGTATCTTTATCTGGTTTTGTGATAAACCGTGGAATGAGTTTGGTAGCATTCTTTTCTGTTCACTTCAGTGTTTTGGCTGAGCTTGAGCAAGATTGGTGTTTGGTCATCTTTGAGTGATTGGTAGATTTCACCTGTGAAGCCATCTGGTCCTGGGCTTTTTATCTTTGGGAGGTTTTTGATGACTGTTTCAATCTCTTCACTTGTGATTGGTTTGTTGAGGTCTTCTATTTCTTCCAGGGTCAGTGTAGGTGGTTTGTGTTTTTCTAGGAATTTTTCCATATTGTCTACATTTTTCCATATTGTCTACATTTATATACTCGTCTATAAAATGCAGACGAGTATGATATGTTCATAGTATCTGTATTAGTCAGGAAAAGGAGTCCTAATGCAAAATACCAGAAATGGGTTGGTCTTTATAAAGGGTATTTATTTGGGGTAGAAGTCCACAGTTACCAGGCCATAAGCGTTACGTTTCTTATCTCACCAAAGTCCATTGCCACGTGTTGGAGCCAGACAGCTGCTGACGTTTGCCAGGGTTCAGGCTTCTTGGGTTCCTCTCTTCCCGGGGCTGCATTTCTCTCCGGGCTTAATCCTCTGGTTCCTCCACAAGGTCAGCTGTAGACGATCAGGCGAAGAGCTCGCTTCTCTTCTCCTGGGGCCTTCTCTCCAACATCAAAACTCCAACATCAAAACTGCTTTTCAAAAACTGCTCCCTCTGTCCTTTGCCTTGCCTTTTATATTCAATTCCCCACCCACCAAGGGGTGGGGCTCAATGCCCTAATCATAACTTAATCATGCCCAGATTAACAGATCAGTTTATAAGCATGATCCAATTATATTTTTGGAATTCATAATTACATCAAACTGCCAAACGGCTGCAGTATCCTCTTATGATCTCTTTTATTTCTGTGGTGTCAATGGTAATGTCCCCTCTCTCATTTCTGATTTTATTTATTTGTGACTTTCCTCTTTTTTTCTTTGTCAGTCTACCTAAAGGTTTGTCGATTTTGTTGATCTTCTCAAAGAACCAACTTTTGGTTCTCTCTCTGTTTTTTTGTTGTTGGTATTCTCGATTTCATTTATTTCTGCTTGCTCTTTACTATTTCTTTCCTTCAGGTTGGTTTGGGCTTAGTTTGCTGTTCTTTTTCTAATTCCCCAGGTGTGCCGTTAGGTCTCAATTTTAGCTCTTTCTTCTTTTTTAATGTAAGTATTGAGGGCTATAAATTTCCCTCTCAGCAGTGCCTTTGCAGTGTCCCATTTTCATTCATCTCAAGGTATTTGCTGAATTCTCTTTCAATTTCTTCTTTGAGCCACTGATTATTTAAGAATGTGTTGTTTAATCTCCATACATTTATTAGTTTTTCCTTTTTTCCATCCATTATTGATTTCTAGGTTCATTCCATATTGATCAGAGAAAGTGTTTCATATAATTTCAATATTTTTAAATTTATTGACCCAACATATGGTCTGTCTTTGAGAAGGATCCATGAGCACTTGAAAAGAATGTATATCCTGCTGTTTTGGGGTGCAGTGCTCTCTAGATGTCTGTTAGGTGTAGTTCATTTGTCATATTGTTCAAGCTTCTGTTTCTTTATTTATCCTCTGTCCAGATGTTCTATCCAATACTGAGAGTGGTGTTTTGAAGTCTCCAACTATTATTGTAGAGACATCTTTTTCTCCCTTCAGCTTTGACAGTGTATGCCTCCTATATCTTGGGGCACTGAGGTTAGGTGCATAAATATTTAATATAATTTCTTCTTGCTGAATTGCGCCTTTCATTAAAATATAATGACCATCTTCATCTCTTATAACAGTTTTGCATTTAAAATATATTTTATCTAATATTAGAATTGCTACTCCAGCACTTTTTTTGGATACTATTTGCATGGAATATCTTTTTCCATGTTTCACTTTTAATCTGGTTGTGTCCTTATAACTGAAGTCAGTCTCTATGGACACCATATAGATGGTTCATATTTTTTTTATCCATTCTATTAGTCTGTGTCTTTTCATTGGGGAGTTCAAGCCATTAACATTCAATGTTATTACTGTAAAGGCGTTACTTGCTTCATCCATTTTGTCCTTTGGCTTTCTGTTGTCATATCGTACTATTGTCTATCTTTTTATCGTTTAATTTACCCTTTCTAATAATCTTCATTTATATACTCTTCTCCAAGTCTCTTGCCATTGTTTTTTCCTTTCACGCTGCAGCCTTCCCTTTAGTATCTTGTAATTCTGGTCTTTTGGTAACATATTCTATCAGTTTTTGTTTGTCTGTGAAGACTTTGAATTCATCCTCATTTTTGAAGGACAGCTTTACTGGATACAGAATTCTTGGCTGGCAGTTTTTCTATTTCAGTTCTTTAAATATATCATACCATTTTCTTTTCTCCTCCATGGTTTCTGATTAGAGGTCAGCACTTAAATCTTATCGCATTTCCCTTGTCTTGATGCTTTGCTTTTCTCTAGCTGCTTTCAAAATCTCTTTATCTCTGATATTTGTCATTCTGAATAGTAGGTGTCTCGGAGTAAGTCTATTTGGTTTTATTCTGTTTGGGGTGAATTGTCTTTCTTGGGTAGTCGTGTTTATATCTTTCATAAGGTAGGGAAATTTTCAGTCATTATTTCCTCAAATATTCTTTCTGCCCCTTTTCCAGTTTCTTCTCCTTCTGGGATACCGATAATGTGTATGTTTTTGCGTTCAGTTCCCTGAGACCCTGTTCCATTTTTTCCATTCTCTTCTCTTTCTCTTCTGTCTTTTCTAGTTCAGATGTTTTGTCTTTGAAATTACTAATTCTCTGTTCAAGCAATTCAATTCTGGTCTTATATGCCTCTAATGTGTTTTTAATTTCATACATTGAATTTTTCATTCCCATAAGGTCTGTTACTTTTCTCTGCAGATTTCCAAATTGTTCTTTATGCTCACACAATGTCTTCTTAATATCCTTTATCTCTTTAGTCATATTTTCTTTCAATTTTTAAAATTAATTTAGGAAAGTTGTGTTGTTATTATTGATTAATTGTCTTAATTGGATCTTTGGTTTGTTCCTTTGGCTGGACCATCTCTTCCTGTTTCCTAGTATGGCTTATAATTTTTTACTGATGTCTAGGCATCTGAATATGTTGGTGAATTTACTCTCATTGCCGATTTCTCTCTCTTACCTATTTTTATTATTTTTTCACAGCTTTTCTTTGATATTTGGTTCAACTTATCCTAAGTCTTTAAAATTTCCCAGCTTAAGTTATCAAAATCATGCCAGGAACTCATTAATGGGGCGCAGATTTTCTCCCAGAAGTTAGGATACAGAGAGACCCAGGTGCAGTTTTTGTCTATGCAATTTCCAAACTGGCCAGCAGATGGCACGCATTGGCACACCTTTCCATGGAGGTGCATCTCTCGGTTTTCCTTTGTTTTGGTCTGGTCGGAGCCAAGATTCAAAGAAGGCTTTGCTAGTCAAATTCACTGTAGAAAAGCCACCGGACTTCCCCTCCCTTTTCCCTTGTAACAGCTGACAGGGAGGAAGATATCTGCTCCCCTCTCAGTCAGCTGCAATGAGCTAGGGTTATTACCCCAGCTTAATATCTTTGGGGTGGGGAGGGGAGCCTTTTGTGGCGGCCAGGGTGTTTAGTAACTCATAGTTTGTTGTTTCGGCGTCTTCGTCTCTTTTTCCCTCACACTCCTGGGAATTGTGAAGCACTGTCCTCATCTGCTGACCCCCAAAGCAGTTCCCCAGAAAGCTTTTGGCTCTTTGTCCATTGTTTTTGTGAGAGAGCTGAGTTTTGTCTGCCTAATCCGACTCCACCTTCCCACAGTCCCCCTGACATTCTTATTCGTGTGTGTCTCTTGCCATCATTTAGTTCCCTGTTCAATTGTTTTCATTCTTTATCTGTTCTCTTGTATGTTCATTTTCAGAATCCTTGTCTTCAAGCTCACTGATCCTTTCTTCTGCGTATTCAAATCTGCTCTTATATGCCTCCAGTGCATTTTAAATTTCATTTATTGTGCCTTTCATTCCCATAAGATCTACTGTTTTTCTATATATACCTTCAAATTCTTTTTGCTCACCTATTGTCTTCTTGATGTCCGTAATCTCTTTCGCCATCATATTGAATGTATTAAGGAGACTTGTTTGAACATGTATGATTAGTTGTCTCAACTCCTTTATATCATCTGGAGGCTTAGTTTGTTCCTTTGACTGGATCATATCTCCCTGTTTCTTGGTATGGATTGCAATTTTTTCTTCGTGTCTCAGCATCTGATTTACTAGATGTATTTATTCTTGGCCCCTTTCCTCTCTTTAATCTAGTGCTTTCTATTTGATTGGCCTTGTGCCACAGCCCCTCTTTGGTACTTCGTTCAACTTAATTTGGAACTTTATAGTGGCTTGTGTTTAGCGAATCTGAATTTTTTCAGCTCTTTTTAATCTGTTCCTTGCCCTTTCTTCCTTGCTGGTTGTGGAATGGGAGCCAAAGTTGGTACTGTAAGCCATGGAGGCTGAAGCTGTCTGTGTTGCCCCAGGAACTGAGGAAGCTTCTCCTACCTTTCTCCCCTGCCAGGGATAGGGACCAGAGCTACTGCCATGTGCAGTCATCAAAGCTGTGCAGCCAAGATCATCTATAGTTGTCCAGAGAGACTGATGAAGCTTCATGCCCCTTCCTCCCCTGCCTGGGTGGGGATGGAGCCACAGGTGTGGGCAGCAAACCTGGCTATATGAGTCGACACTGACCACAGTGCCCTGGTAGACTGATAAAGTACTGGTCCCCCTTCTCCCCTGCCAGGATGGGAATGGAGCTTCTGGTGTGCCCAGAAATCTGGTCCCTGCAGGCTGAAAGTGACTGCAGTTACCTGTAGATGCTGAGGGCTCACTGTCCCGTCTCCTGCTTTCAGGGGCAGGTATGGAGACAGGGATGTTTCCAACAGTCTAATCCCTGCAGGCTGAATGCAGCTGCAGTTACCTGTAGATGCTGAGGGCTTACTGTCCCCCCTCCTGCTGTCAGGGGCAGGTATGGAGACGGATGTTTCCAACAGTCTAGTCCCTGCAGGCTGAATGCAGCTGCAGTTGCCCAGCGAGGCTGAGGGAGCACTGTCCCTTCTGCCCTGTCAGGGGTGGGGATGGAACCACTGGAGTGCCCCACGCTCTAGTCCTTGTGGGTTAAAAGTGCCTGCAGTTGCCTGGAGAGGCTGGCACAGGTTCCCCCAGCTTCCTCTCTGCCAGAGGTGGGGCTGGGGCTTAGGCTAGAGCTGCAATCCAACCTGGGTGGAAAGAAGCTGGTCCCTTCCATCGCTGTGATTTTCAGTCAGCTCCATTTCCCCTCATGCTGGGGATGGAGTTAAAATGGAGACTACCGCTCTCTTTCCAGATTGGATAGTTTCAAACTTTAGCTGTTCTTAGGATTTGACTTTACTTAGCCAGCTGTTTACTAATCAGCAGCTACAGTCAGTGCCAGACTCTGTCTTCGTTCCCTGTTTTTGGGAAATGTGACTTCTAGCTCCAGCCAGGGAATAGCTTCCATGGCAGTGGAGGATGGGCGCTGGCCTCCGTGGTGTACTACTGACTAATCTCCAATGCAGATGGGCAATCTCCTCCTTCTCTTCTTCCAAGGATGTTGCAGGATGCTCTTCTCTTCTCCTGGGCTCCCCAAACAGGTGCTTTAGGTAGCTTTGACTGATTGCTAACTGCCCTGTAGGACGAGCTGACTCTGGAGCTCCTTCCTCTGCCGCCATCTTGCCCCGTCCTCACTGTCACTCTTCTGTATTCTCCTGAAACATCCTGCCCCCGTCAGTATGGCTGCCTTCTGGCAGCTGTGAGGCTTCATTCCAATCAGCAGTTTTTTGGCTCTTTTCAGCCAAGAAACAAGATAATTGTAACAGCTAACAATTACTGAATTTTGACTACTGGTAAGTACTGTGCTCAGCCCTTTATGTGTTTTATCTAATTTAATTCTTACTACTCTGTAGCAGAGGTACTATTCTTTTTCCCACTTTATAGATGAGGAAATGGAGGCTGAGAAAGCTGAAACGACTTTCTTGAGATCACACAAATAGTGGGGGCAGGTGGGCCCGATGCCAGGGCTGGAGGGAGCTCCCCTGCTGCCCCTTTAGAATGGTGACAGGCATCAAATCGGTGGCAGAGTCAGGAGTCCCCAAATCCTTTGACTCCTGATCTAGTGCTCTTTCTACAATGCCATTCTGCCTTTCAAATGAGGTGTTACTACAATAGAATAATAATTATAGGGATAGAAATCCTGTTCTCTGCTTGAAAACATTGTTCCACACACGAACTGTTCTCTAAAGATCTGTTTCTCAGCATTACTCTTCCTCGTGGTTGCCACGCAACAAGAAATAGCTGTCAATGTGGTTTTTTTTATCGTATGTTGCTCTAGGACTGATAATTTTTATTTTAAAGGAGAACAAAACACATACACCCTTTATGCAATTTTGCTTATCTTTCAGTTTCTGTTTTTACCAAAGATTCCACTACAGATTCTTGTCCACCTCATAGCTGATCCACGCAGACAGCTGTCAATTATTTAGGACCTCATAACGCTTTACTGTTTTCTTATTATTTAATGCTATATTGTTGTTTATCTTTTCATGTTATGGAAGCCATCTGCCAAGCTAGATTTTAGGACTCCTTAAGGAGGGATGTGCCTTATATTTCTTTGTATCCCCTCACAGTGCCTGTCAGAGTGTCTCATGTGAGTATTATTTTATATATATTTGCCAATTAACCTTTCACTGAAACTTAATTGTACTAATAACACACCATATTAATGGAAACTCTTGGCAATTTGCTTCTTTGGAGTCAATAAGCTGTGATGCTGTAGTTTTCTAGAATTGGTGGAGAATCAGACTAACATGTTATTTTTAGATTGGCTATGTACATTTGACTTTGTGTCATTACTGTGTTGAGGGAATCTGTAGGTCATATGATCGTCATCTGAATCTCAGCAGAAATGAATTGCCTTTTACTTGCTCTAATACAGTGTTGCAATGACTCATAACATTGATTAATGATTAAATCACTCTCTCTACCAAAAGTTCCGTAGAGATATAGTCAGTGATGGCACCATGATGGAAGGATATTAGGAGGTGTCTTTACGCTGGGCTACAGTGTAGTAGACACCGTTAGAATCCTACACAGTGAACCCTAAGGAGATATAGCACAGATTGACTGAATATTGAGCTTTTAATGGGATCTATAAATTGATGTACAAGTTATGAGTGGAAATAGTAATTAATAAAATTATTTCTGTGATTCCAAACAACTGGTGTGAATAACACGATTACGTTTTGACTGGATGCTGGTATCGTATCAGTAAAACCTGAGATGTAGGTGTTAGAAACTACATCAAAGCAAAGATGAATGGAAGGGTTTGAAACCGTCTTCGTCTTAAGCGACTTATCAGTAGCGTTATACACAGCTGACCACATCCTCCTGTTGAAACACTTTCTATTCTTGGCTTCTGTGTCCTTATACTCTTCGATTTTCCTCTTCCTTCAATGGCTGTTGCTGGCTTTTTACATTCTACCAACATCCAAATGATGAAGAGCTCCAGGGCTTGATGTTGGTCTGTCTTTTCTTCCCTATGTTTAGACTCTCTCCCTCCTAAGTGATCTCAGCTGGTCCCATGGCTTTAGATGCATCCATATGCTGGTGATGCCCAAAGTTATACTCTGTCCCTCCAGTGTACCCTACTCTCTTGACTTACATATCTAACTATCTACCTGACATCTCCATCTTACTACCAGTAGGCATCTCAAACATAATGTGACTAAATTGAACCTCTTGATTTTTCCCCACCGTCCTTTTCCTCCCGGAGTTTTCCTTGACTTGATACGTGACGCTTCCATCCAGTTGTTTAAGCTTAAGTCCTGAGGGTCACTTTTGAGTCTTCTCTTTCCCTGCACACCTGCCCCGTTTCCAGGCAGTCAGGAGTCCTTGTTGGTGCTGTCCCCCAAAACCTTCTTGATTCTGCTCACTCCTCTCCCCACTGCCACCCTCTATCTAAGCCACCATTGTTTTTCACCTGAACGTCTGTATAGCTTCCTAACTCTTCTCTCTGCCTCGACACTTGCTTCCCTGTAATACATTCTACACTCAGGATTTAGAATATATTTTAATAACATTAAAAATACCAATTGCATCAAGACAGTGTCCTCAAAACTCTCCAGGAGCTTCCTATATTTATAATAAAATCCCGATTCGTAAAAACAGCCCTTGATGATCTGCCTGTGTGTACATCTCCGACCCCACTTGGAATCTCCATCCCCTTGTCTTCTCCAAATGCACGGATATTCTTTGTTTTCCGTGAACATGCGAAACACATCCTTGCCTCAAAGCCTTGAAACTTGCTGTTCCCTGTTCGTGGGATGCTCTCGTCCTGGCCCTTCTCCCACCTGGCTTCTTCTCCTGTCTCTGGTGTCGGCTCACGAATAGCCTCTTCCGAGAGGCCTTCCTTGACCAGCTCTGTGAAGTAGGCTTCCACTTCAGTTACTTTATGACACGCTCCAATTTAGTTTCTTTCATAGCACTTTTCACGGTCTGTTTATTTATTCTTACAGGTATCTTTTTCCCCAGAGTAGAATGTAAGCTCCTTGGGGGCAGGGTGCTTGTCTATACTGTTCATGGTTGTATTCCTAGAAATCAAGCAGAGCACATACATCAGGTGCTCAATAAATACTCGTAGGCAAATCGTTTAGCTCTGTGTATATATGAGGAACCATTTTCAGTATGGTGAGATAGTGACATGTCAAGTTTAGAACTTGAAACACAGAGGGACATTGAGTCCTTAGAGCACAGACTAAGGAATATCCTGCATGTCGATCACTTAGGAATGTTCCTGGTGGAGGACCACTGGTCTTCGACTGTTAGCTGTTCTTATTCATCCCCCATTCCTTTTAACCCAGTGGGTCTCTGAACTTGCCCCATAACTTCTGTGTCCATATGTTTGCTCCTGGCTGCTCTTTTCCTTGTGGAATGTCCTCATTTCCCTCTTCCTTTACCCCTTCACTCCCATTCCATCACTAAAGAAAATTCAGTCTTCTTAGGCTTTTCTGATCGTTCCGTGTTTAAATTTTATTGTCAGTTGAAACCCCTTTCCCTCTTCTGTGATAGATTTCCTTCCCTTTGCAGCTTTGCAGGCCCCTTTCTTTGAATTCTCATATTTTCTACTGCCCTGTTATGGTCCTCACCCTGTTCTAGTTTAGCCTTCTGGCATTGATACAGGTGTCTGTATCCAGGTGTCTAAACACTGTGAGGTCTGTGAAAACTCGTAAGCCTTTGACCAAAGCCTGATATTCCTTGTGGAGAGATTGGCTTCCTCCACCGTGTGTAGTCCTGGCAGAAATATTCATGGAGAAGTGAGTGAGGAGGCCAGCCTTCACCCAGAGAGCCAGACATGTCCCGTCAAAACTGGTGATGACCGAAGAGCTGATGCTGTAGCGACTAACTAATCTCCTACTACACATTTCTGTATTTGGTTTTAGAGATGGTGTAAAAATGCTAGGGAATCTTACTAGTGTATAACTAGAGACAAAGATGCCTTCCTTTTTCTCATATGTCTTCCTTCTGATATTTTCTGTGAATTAGAGCCTAGAAACACATTTGTTTTAGTTTCCTTGCTGCTAAAACAATGGGTTGACTTAACAACAGGTGTTTTCAGAAGGCTTGCTTCCTCCCAGGGTGAGAATCTTCTGGGTGACTGGCAATCTTTGGGGTTTCTACGCTCCTCTGTCACATGGCCATGCACATGGCAGCATCTTCTCTTTTATCTCCCAGGTTCTGTTGACTTCTAACTTCTGACTGTTCCTTGTGGCTTTTGTTTCCAATTTCTTTTGCTTACAAGGACTTCAGCCAAATTGGATTAAGGCCCACCGTCATTCAGTTTGGGAACACTTTAACTTATAACATTTTCAGAGTTTCTGTTTACACATGGGTTCACACACCCCACAGGACCAGGGGTTGGTCCTGAACATGCCTTTGTGAGGGTCGTGATTCAATTCCCCCAACAATGTAGGAGGCATTTTCCTGTTCAAGTACACTAAAAAGCATTCCACAAGTTGCTTTTAAGTGTTTGACCATGAAGATGTTGATGAGAAAGAAGGAGTTGCTCCAGTGCAACTACTTTTTTGCTTACTTTTAAAAAATAGCCCAGTGCTATGGTATGTTCTAATTTTGGATCTACCACTAACTAACTGCTTCCTGATGGGTAAAATGGGACTAGTAATAGCCCCATCTAATACAGTTTTAAGAATTAAGTAAAATACTTCACAGAAAACTCTCAGCCTAGTGCCTGGCAAGTAGATAGTTGAGTTGAGCCCTTAAAATTAAAAGTATTTTTGGGTGTGCCATGCAATACATTGAGTTCTCATCAGTATTAACCGCTTATTCCAATTCTCTGGCTCTGAACAAATGCATTTCTTATCTGGTGTTGGGAATAGAAGAATCAGCCTCTGACAAAATTGTCCTTTGGGCAAAATAAATATTTGCTGTCCTAAAGTTGCTACTTGCTTTCCGACTCTGATTTTAACACACAGGAATTGCTTAGTGCTTCAGTGACTGATTTACAGTTTTCCCAACGTGGTACCTCAGGCAAAGTCCCAAGCTTACCATTTCACCTGAATTTTTATTGGGTCCTGTTTTACTAATTTCATAGAACTGTTAAAAATGTTGGAAAGTATGAACCGTATTCATGCAAAAGAGTCCCGAGTCTCTTATTTTTCTTTTGTTTCCCTGCACCTCACTTCAAGGCAGTTAGCAAGTCCTCTAACTCTTACTGAGCACATGAAGTCAAAGCATTTGAAATTACTTGTGGATATGAGGTTAAACCTGACTGTTTCAGTTTGCTAAAGCTGCTAGGAGCAAAATACCAGAAATGGGTTGGCTTTTACAATAGGGATGTATTAGGGGAAAATCTTATACTTCCGAGGCTGTGAACAAGTCCATATCAAGGCATCATCAGAGATGCTGTCTCACCAAATTGCAGCTGAGGGTGATCCTGGACTCCTGCCATGTGTAAAGGCAAAATGGTGGGTCTGCTGGCTTCTCTCTGCCTTCTCCTCCAGGCTCAGTTTCTCCCCAAGCTCAGCTGTGGGCAATCAGGCACCTGGCTCGTCTCTCCTAGGCTGCTCCACTGATTCCAGCCTCTGGCCTCTCTCTCAGCCTCTCGGGGTTTCTCTGTCTTTCTGCAGCCATGGGCGATCCTGGAGTCCTCTTTCTCACATGTCAGGGTAAAATGTCAGTTCTGTTTCTATCTATGTGTTTCTGCTTTCAGTTCTCTGCTTATAAAAGACTAACAAGAGGGCCGAGACCCAACCTGGGTCATGCCTCACTGACACGGTCCAATCAAAGGCCCTAAAGTGATCTAATCAAAAGGTCCCTTGACTGAATCTAATGCAGTCAAAGGGCCCCACAGCCACAGAAATGGATTAGTTCAAATAGCATGACTTTTTTTTGGGATTCACAAAAGCTTCAAACTGTCACACTGACTAAGAAGTGTGAATAGTGTTTTCTTACCGGTCCTTCATCTAGGATGAAATTTGAGTAAGTGTTGAGGCTGAGCGTGTTCCACAAGGGTGGGCTGTGGACCTCTGTAGCCCAGTGCTGCCTCAGAGATAGAAGTGTAACCATCCAACAAAGGAATTCTCCAGCTTGACTGGTGGGAGGATGGAGGTGGTGGAGGAGAGGAGCGTAAACATTAGTAATTTTCAGATGACCATAAGCTCAGCTAATCTAAAGCCAAATAACCACTCTTCTCCCAGAGCAAGTAACTACAGTTTCTATAGGCATTGAATTAATAACGTTTGGCTATGAGATTCATAAAACATGTTTATAAACATTCTAATATTTGGTATTTATAACAACCCTGCTACCTGGTTAAGACAGGCATCTTTGTATGGAAAAGGAAATCAAGATGCAGGCAACCAAAGCATCATGACTCACTGGAAGCAGAGTGCTAGAGCAGAGCCCACCAGTGTCTATGGACTGCTTAGATCAGGCCACAAGTCCTAGACCTGCAGTTTTGAATGGGTGATAATGGCAAGTGACTTAAAACTTCTAAGCCTCAGGTTATGCATTGGAAAAATGAAGATCATAATATTCAAAATGTATGGTTTTTACCAGTAACATAATTTGGAAGCTGTATTTAAGACATCAGGATTGTCTAGGGAGCAGATGTAGCTCAAGTGGCTGAGTGCCTGCTTCCTACGTATGAGGTTCCAGGTTTGATCCCTGGTATCTACTAAAAACAAAGAAACGAAAAAACCAACTCTCACTGGGGAGTGGATGTAGCTCAGTGGTTGGAGCGCCTCCTTCCCATGTACGAGGTCCCGGGTTCAGTCCCCTGTATCTCCTAAAAATAAATAAATAAATAAATAAAAAGATTGTCTAATAATCTCAAAGGAAAAAATTTGCGCTACCTATATTTGCTTTCCTTTCCAGAAACAAATAAGTATGCCAAGTGAATTCCTTGGCTCCTTTTTATTGCAAAAATTTGACAGAAAGAAGGCTAATTGCTACATGTATCCTTGAAAATTGTGTTCTTTAAGGGAGTATTGCAAATTTTGGGGAAAAACAAAACAAAACAATAGCACAGTTACTGGTAAATAATTTCCATTGTTTCTCACACTTTCTCTGAACTTTGAAAATAAAATTTCCTTCCTTGCTGATTTTGTCCTTTTCCACTTAACAGAAACAGAAAATGAGATGACTCATTTCTCAAGGTTTGAAGATAGCATCAATTTAAAGTTTTCAAAGTCACCAGTAAATTAACGGGCTTACCAAACCAACGCTGAGTTTAGATATACGATTAGATTTGTTTGTCCTTGGATTGTCAGCTTAAAACTTGGCTAATGTGATCCCATACAAGGCCAACATGCTGTCCAGATAGCCTTCAACTATGGGTAGCGCCTTAATTGTAGTCAGCAAATTTTTTTAAAAAATTACAAATTCCAGTGACTATGTACAGTTGTCCAACCTTCCATCCCTGGTCCAGGATTTTAAGCTACTATCTTTTTTTTCTGTGAGTGCACATAATAATTTAAAATAATTAAAAAAACTTGAAATTAATACCTCTCCTTTAATTTCACAATTTTAATCTTTTTATTGTGCTTTTTCTTCATCAAAGTCAGTGTGTTCATTCATTCAAAAACATCATTTAGATTGCCATGTATACTGTGCTTTTCTATATACATAACTTTGCAGAATCATAAAATAGAAGACAAAACCAGCACGTATCTTGGCAACACAGAAGTGATTGTATAAACAGTAAGAACAGTGGAAAATCAGCTTCGAGTACATTCTGATTCATGGAAGACAAACCCTATTTTGCCAAGGCCTCATCTGAGCATACTTAGTTCAGTTAACCTTTCTACTCCACAATTTTCCATTCATTAAATTGTGAAGTAACCTTGTTTTTTCTCTGTTGTTAAAGTGAGAGATTTCAAGAAGAGCACAAATACTAAATATACACGGTATTACAACCATCCACTGTGAAAAGAAACAAATAATCTGTTGGTTTGTCTACAGGATGATTGCTTTGACTGATTTTTTTTCCCCACGTCCTGAACTGAGTGATTAACAAAACACTTCAGAGTTGTTTTGATAATGAATTATCTGAGGAACATTTAGAAAAAGCTGAAATCCTTCTCATTTCATGTGCTTCTGTTAATCTTAGCTTGGATACAGAATTAATCCATTTTCTCAAAAGACCAAAGGATTCCCAACATATAACTCAATGACAGATAATATTTCATCATAGAGTTATTTAAAGTCCTCTGGGAGTTGCTTGTTACTATAAAATATAACTCAAGAGGATTTTTGAATCATGCTATACTATGATTGTAGATTTATTTTTATATTTAAACTTTCTGACACTTTATTCCATGGAACTGTAGGGCCCAGTAATGCTCAGTAAGTGTCAAATGAAGAAGTAGAAGGACAAGTGAAAGAACATTTGAAAGAGTTGAAAGACTGTGACTAAGTTGCTGTGCCTCCGTGGCTTCAGTGGCACAGTGGTCTGTCTTAGGAGATTTATGGTGCGAAGTCAATGGAAAAAAACTTTGGAGACAACGAAAGACTCTATTAATGTAATGGGATGCTTTCTTTAGTTTGGTGATATTTGAATTTTCCAACAGTATTAAAAAGTGACATGTGGGGTGAATTTATGTAACATTAAGAAAAAAACTAACGTGGCAGAGATCCTTCTAAAATATGGCACGTTTCTTTCCTTTATTATCAGAGCACAGTGCACACGATATAGCCTTGCTCTAATGACTGATGGTTATTCTTGCACAGCGTGCTGCAGAGCAATAATTTTTTCTCGATGATTAAAGTTTGAAGGACCAATGGTTCCTGCATTAGAGGGCCCCAGAGGGCTTTCTTGGGCTAATTAGGTTGGTTCTATCACCTGTCGCTTCTCACTGGTCTGAATTGATGGCATTATTACATTTAATCTTCAGTTCTCTCTAGGCTTGAAGGAGAAAACAGATTACTGTTAAGAGTAATATTAGTTCACCTTCAATGTAAGTAAATAGTGTTCACCCCGGATCTGGAGAGCTTCTGTCTCTGCGGAGTACAGTGCTCAGGCCAAGCCACTTTGTGAAGCAGTGGTCTTGGCAGCTCCTGATGGCTCTGCCGGCCTGCCTCTTCCAGGAAAGCATGATGCGCTGGAGGGAAGAAACCCTAACTTTTTCTTTTTCTCCTCTGGCAGAGTACTGTGCACACATAGTAAGTTTATAAGAAATGTTTCCAAAAACAAATGTATAAGGGATTTGCAGGCTCTCTTTCTCTGACTTTGTCTCTCCAGATAGGGCTGATGTGTATCTTTTCAGGGTGATTGCCGTGTTGTCTAGACTCAACATTGATTATAAAATTCAGGGATGACTAATTCAGGATTCGCTTTAAAATGACACTTTCTTAATTTTAAAGAGTTATCCATTTGACAAATGAAAGGAGGGAGGCAGGGGAGAAAGGAATGTAAATGAAGGTTAAACTTATTCATAGCAAATATTTGGAAATTGACTGAAACAAAAGCCTGAGTGGATACTGGAATTCCTTGTGCAGAAAATCTAAATGGAGTTCATGATACACTTTGTAAAGAATAATTGGCATCCCAAGGGAATTCCAGAAAACTGGAATATGAGAAGACTGCTAGTGTATGCATTACTTGGCTGCCATAGTGGTTTCCCATCATGCTGATGGGTGATGATCCTTGTGGAAGGAGAGCCACGTGGGAGCTGACCAAGCGGAGTCTTGTGGAATTTCATTAGGGTTGTCACCAAGAGACCTGTTGAGATTCTGGTGTATTCTTTCATTTCAACAGACCCCCACTCTCAGCTGAGATTATGTGGTTGTGGACCAGCCTAAAGCATTGAGGATGCCAATTATAAACATACACATACCTGTGAACATACCTTGGAAGAAACCCAAATGATTTCTTACAGAGAAATACGTACAAGCATTACATCCACATTTGCTTCTGTTTAACAAAGGTAAATTCCTTATTTCATAACTCAGAAGGGATCAAGTGATTTTTGTATTGGTCATCAGTAAAGTGTATATATTGGACCAAAGTAACAATGTTCCATTTTCAGTTAATTCCTAAAGAAACACACACACATATATACACCCACAAATTATCACACCCACATGCACACATAGGTGAAAGAACTCTCGATTTTCTTAAGGGGCATAAATTTAAGGAGCATACACACATACATAGTTTTTATATATATATTTATATGTGAATTTATAGCACATAAATTTTATATATGTGTGTAGAGATAACATAATAAGCATATATATTATTTTCCCCTATTGCTGTGTAACAAATTACCACAAGTTTCTTACGTTGAAAACAACGCTCGTTTGCTGGCTCACAATTTCCGGGGATAAGGAGGTCAGAAGTCTGGGCACAAGCCCGACCGTCCTTTGCTCAGGGTCTCACAAGGCTGGACTCTAAGTGTTGGCCCGGCAGTGGCCTCGTTAGAAGGCTCCGCGAGGGAAGGACCCGCTGCCAGGTTCCCTCAGGTGTAGGCGCAGTCCATTTCCTCGTGGCTGGAAGATCCCTGGTGCTCGCTTCTTCAAAGCCAGCAATGGAGAGAGAGAGAGTGTAACTTTGAGTCTCTGGCCTCTAGACCCTTTTATCAAGGGCCTCATTAGGTCAGGCCCACTGAGGGTTGTCTCCCTTTTGATAAATTCAAAACTAACTGATTAGAGGCTTTAACTGCATCTGCAAAATATCTTAATCTTTGCTGATTCCCTTGGTTAGAAGCAGGGCACAGGTTCAGTCCACAATCGGGAATGGAATTCCACACAGGGGTTGATGGTAGGGGCAGAAATATATCACCCAGAAAAATTTCCATCCTTCAACTATTGTTTTTTATTATTATGTGAAACATAGGCAATGCTTTATTCTTCCTTTCCTTCCATCTGCTCATCCAGTCCAAGAAAATATATGCCAAATTTCTCCCCTCCCCTTCCTGCCGTCTTTGTCCGGGCTATCTGACATGGTCTGAGAGATCTCGTTTGTGTCTAGTTTTTATACTCTCCGTCTTTCTGGCCCATCATTCTTCACAAGGCTGAACATATAACCTAAAGCAGATCCTGTTGGGTCCATATTTGAAACTTGCTCATGGGTTGCTAGCATTTAGAGTAAAGTCTAAACTCTTTGTAATGGTCAGAAGTCTGTATTGGTAAGGATTGGGTGATCTACAGCAACAGAAACTCCAAAGGAATGGGTAAAGTTTGTTTCCATCTAATAAAAATCTTAAGGAATGCAGTCCCAAGGCTCTGCTCCAAGAAGTCTTAGTGACCCAAGGTCCAGATCCCCATACTGTACCACACTGGGGTATGGCCAAGGCAATAGCTGGATAATAGCAACAGAAACGAAAGGACAAAAATAAAAGGAGGGTCAAAGAGCACGACAGGTGTGTATTTTGAATGGCTCCTGGAAGATGTCACACAACACTTTCGTTTATACTGCATTGGCCAGAAGTTGTCACATGGCCCCACCTAACCTCAAGGGAGGCTGGAAAATGTGATGTTAATCTTGGGTGGCGCTATTCTCAGCCAAAAGGCAGTGGCTTTATTATGTTGAAAGATGGGGAGAATGGATACTGAAGGAAAGGTAACAATCTTTGCTTCAGTTTGCTCCTGACTACCCATCTGGCACATAAAGCCCACTCACCACCTTCTCCCCAAAGGAGGCAAGTCCAAAGTCCTAACCAGTTATGGCATCCAGATCAAAGTGCAAGCTCTCTGTGCTATTCCCATGCTTTCTGCCAGGTCTGGATATTGCTTCTCCTGTTTTGGTGACCTATAAGTTAAAAGACAAGTTGTCTGTCCTTCAACACACTCAATGGAGCAGTCAGGTAGGAAACCCTAAAAAGACACCAAAAACCTATTCAGAAAAGTGGAGAGTGAGAAACACGGGGCAGGCGGTGTTTCACAGCAATTATCCAGTTTTACTGGTCTTGAATAGCAGAGTTTCCCTTCCTGGGCAGTGGAGTGTTTTTCTTGTTTAGCTTATTCTGCGGACCCCGAGAGGAACTCCATTGCTCGCTGACTTCTGTGGCCTCTGACTCAGCCCTCCAAAAGATTTGTTCCTCGTGCATTATCTTCCTGGAACTGCTCCACAGGAGGATAGAGGAGAGTCTTCTGTTTTTGTGGGTTCATTTGGTATTTTGTTTGGGGATCCAGGGCTTTCTCGGAGTCTGAACACTGACAGGCGTTTGCAGGCTGCAGGTGTGGGTTTATCCTCAGTAACAATCCCTCAATAACTTCTAAGGTTTCTGCCCTGGTTATTCACGACAGCTCCATCTGCAAATCACTATAGCCAAAGGCACTGTCTAGAGAGTATATAAACCAAAAATACCTGGCTCTGTCCATTCCAGTCTCTGTCCACTAGAGGTGGTTTCCTTCCGGCCTTGGTCCTCTCCTCACCTGGAGCCGCAGGCTTCTGGAAGGCAGGGCCTCGTCTTCATCCCTGCTGTGATGGCGCCATGGGCCCACGTGTCCTGTCCTGTAGGAGCTGCTTCCATCGTCTCATTCCAGGGGTCTTCTTTCCCCTCTTCAGATATGCTGACCCCTTCCCTGCTGGGAGTCATCGCCATATATGCTGCATCTCCTTGAGTTATTTGCCCCCTGCACCCCCTTGTTCTTCCTCCTGTCTGCTAGGAACTAAGCAGGTCCTAAGTTAATATGTCACCTCTCAAGAGAGGCGTTTTCCGGCCACAGTATGTAAATAAGTCCCCCATTTGATTCCCTATTTCAGCTTCTTGTTTCTTTACTTCATGGTGTTTTCCCAATATATGGTCTTCAAATTTACTTTCCTTTTAATTCGATTTTTTCCTCACTGTTCTCTAGAAGAATACGTTTTAACACGCACCTGCCTCAGAATCGCCGGGAGGGCTTGTTACAGCCCAGATGGCTGCCTGCCTCCCAGCCCGCCGCCAGCCCCACAGTCTCAGACTCAGCTCTGAGGTGCTGAGGTGCGGCGCACGAATTTGCATTTCTAGCAGTTTCTCAGCAGATGCCCATGCCTCTGGGCCGGGGGCTAAGGTCTAAGCTCCGGGAGAGCTGTGACGGCGTCTGTCTTATTCGGCAGCGTGTGCACAGCGCTTGGCCTGGGGTCCACACGTGGTGTGTGACCATGAAGTGAATAATCCCTCCATTAGTCATTTAATGAGGAAAATAAGTTAAGAAAATCACATTTGCAGATGTTATTCATCCAATATAGTCTACTCCCTGAGGGAGTGCTGGTTAAAGATATAAACTGCTCTGCTCAACAGTCACATCTTACACAGATTTCATACCCACCTCAACTGTGGTGTTAATAGCTAGGTTTCTTAGCTCTTCACCGAAAAAAGTCCATCAAATGATGAGAATTCACGTGCTGAAGGAGTGCACCCTTAACAGAGTCAGCTGAGGATTGCAAGGGAATGGACAGGAAGCTTGGCTGATGTGATGGCCTAGAAAGGCATAGTTCAGGACAGCGGTTAATGCTGTGGCCACTTGAGGTCGAGGCTTTCTTGTGATGTTCAGATTATCTTACATCCTACTGGCAACTCTGGGAATAGTTGCCTGTACGCAGACTAGTGAGAAAACAAAAGCTTGCTTCAAAATTAGAATTTATTGACCTCAAGCTAGCATCCCAAATTAATATATGCCAGTTGCAAACTGGCGGCCCATGGGCAGAGTCTAGCTAATGGATGTGTTCTTTTTGGCTTGCTCAGTGTTTTTTAAACTTGGAAAATTTCACATAAATATTCATGTATCAGACTCCTCTAGAAAAAATGGAAAGATGGGTAAAGCCTGCAGCCCTTGGCAAAATGGCCTGCCATGCTGATTAGCAGCCCCTCCCTGTAGACTGGTCAAGCTCTCCTCAGTGGGCCGGTTACTGCGCTCCTCGCCTGCTGATACCTGGCTTTCATTAAGTCATGTTTCTTGCTTGGCTCCCCAGACGGCAGAGCTGTGTTGCACAGCTGACTTGAGTGAACATGTGCTGTCTCTCAAAAAACTGGATATGAAGAGATGATTAAGACAGTCCTGGCTCTCCAAGTGCACGCAGTCTATTGGGAGAGACAGGCACTGAAGCAAATAATTATAATGATAAAAGTGCTATAATGGAGGTTTGCATGAAGCATTATAGAAGTTTTTGCTAATTATTGCACAGAAGCAGGAGAGAGAGGAAAAAAAGAATGATTCTCAGCAAAGTGCCTGATTTCCCCTGGGCTTTCCCTTCATTTCTGTTCTTTTTTATTTGTAACAGTTTTGCTCATTGAAAACATTTAGTTTGTGCTCGTCTTATCTCTGCCACTGAGTACAGGAATGTAACGAGGCTATAGATTTTGATTTTTCTTTCTTCATGGTGTCAAGCACATGATAAGAGTTTTTAGTTTCAGAATATTGCTTTTTCAGTGTCATAGAAACAAATAATAAAAAATAATCAAATAAAGCACTACCAGCCACAACACTATATATTAGATTTGGCCAACATTGTTTTGGTTTCATCTGACTTTGGCCTATAAGATATTTTTCATCAACTACTTTTCTTCAAAATCATCATTTTAACCTGTATGTAAGAAACATGACAATTTCCTTGGTAATTATGACGAGTAATATTTCATATATGACTTGGTAGAAGAACTAGGAACCTGTACTCTCTGTCCTTTGTCATGACATTCCTGCTCATTTCTGCCTGTGCCCACTGCCCAAAGAAATGTTCATATCCTCCCAGTAATGTGCACCTGGTTATCGGTGTTAGTTACTAAAGATGGTTCACCACCATTGCACAGAGCGGAGAGGCATTCAGGTTGAATGTCTTTGGATGTTGATGCTTTTCAAATAGATTTTCATACACGAGATTATCTTAAACAGTATGGTGAATCCATTAACACAGAATTTTCACCAAAATGGAAGCAAGTTTTAAGCATAATTACTTGGGTTCAAGCATTTCAAGGTGTTCTTAAAGTGAGTATTAGTGCCTACCATTTAAGTTTGTATAAGAGCTTCAGTTCTTGACTACATGTGCTCTATATCACCCTAAATTTATGCCACCCTCTACTCTCTTTACTTCCCTGCAGTCCTAATCACTATTTCTCCCTGCTTCCAGTATATTCTCTGGGTCACTGTTGACTGAATTGTGAACCCCAGCTTGGACATGTTCTTGGTCCACATTCTGGTGGGTGTGGACCCGTTGTAAATAGAATCTCTTGTACTTGGTGCTTCAGTTAAGGAATGACTGAACTGAGTCAGGCTGGGTTTTAATCCGGATTACTGGAGTCCTCTATTAGCAGAATGAAATTCAAATACACAGAGAGAAAGCCATGGGGAGAAGCTGGAAGTCAACAGACTCTAGAAGAGAAAGGAGAAGATGCTGCCATGTACATTGCCATGTGATGGAAAAGCCAAGGACCAAGAATCTCTGGCTGCCAGCCCCAGAATGCCACAGATTTCTGTAAGAAAGCATTGCCTTGCTGATGCCCCAGTTTTAGACTTCTCCTAGCCTCAAAACTGTGAGCCAATAAATTCACTGTGTTTAAGCCAACTCAATTCATGGAATGTATTTTAGGAGCTGGGAAACTAAGAAAATCATGGATGCTTAAGCTATCTTTGCTTTATGTCCATTTTATCCCTATAAAATATTTTTTCTCTTTTGAAAGAAGGTAGTGATGAAAATTAATCAGATAAAGTCCAGTAAAGAATCGAATATATATTATAGATTGTTGCAATCAAATAGAAACCATATGTAAAACTAAGTGTGGCCGACAGTCCTTGAAAGTCAAACACTTTCAAAATGAAGAATACCAACCATTATTTTGTGTTTAATATGCTCAGTCATTTGGTGTGAAGCATTTCTTGAAACTTTAGTGATTCCTGGTGTGTCTGGCTGCTCTGAGAATTTGGAAATTGTCGATCTAGTAAGAAGATCCCACTGAGCATACCATTAAGAGCCCTGCTGTGCTCTTCATCCTTTGACCTTTCCCTGGTCCTTGACTCCCAAGGTCAGCACACAGACAGGATTGTCGTAACTAGAAATGACTATCGTGCTGAAATTTCCATTCTATTTGAAGAGTGGTAGGTATCAGAACAGTGAAAAGCTAATAGGGGAAGCAGATGTAGCTCAGTGGTTGAGCACTTGCTTCCCATGTACGACGTCCTGGGTTCATTCTCCAGTACCGCCTAAAAAAATGAAAAAGAAGAATAGGGTAGTAATTGGTGAAATTGTCCTTCAAGATACCTATTCTGAAATGTTGGTAAAAGAGTTCCTATTTGATTTGATTGGCTTTAAGAATTTCAAATGGGAGGCACGAGGTGAGCTCTTAGGGTTGCCAGGGCCTGCCTTTGTCTGCCTCCCACAAAGTTGTTACGGGGTCTTCACTGAGGTCAAGCTGCTATGCTCCGGGGTCTGGCTCAGCCTTGTATACTCAGAGACCCAGTTTGGTTTACACACCAAAAGTCAGCCCAGCCCTCAAGCGTGTTCTTCACATCATCCTAGCACATGCAGTTGGGATGGAAAGGAAAGCAGAATTTATTAATTTACAGGGAAAATTATAACTGGCAGGAGTGCTGGAAACTTGTGTCCTCTGGTCAATACCAACTGTCTGTACAGACAAAATACATAAGCAGCCAAATTATAAATGGGAAGGTGAAGAGAGGGGAGTTAGGTCCCTATCTCCACAAAGAGCTATACCCATCCTGGGACTTAGCAGGCTCAGCTAAATCACCTGTGTCCACTTTAGGGCTGGATGGTCCTGCCAGGGCCAGTCTTGGCCCCTTGTTTTCTTGGCGTCCTCTGATTCCCCAGCTTTTTGATTTGTTGGCTTTGTTAAGCAGGTCGTGGTTATTGTGCATCCTGACAGAGGACCATTCTCTCTTTAAAGTGACTTTGCACAGGTCTGCTCCCACACTATGACTTTGGTAATGGGGAATCTCAAGGTAATGTAATGCTTGATTTTTACAAGTTTTCAAAGGTAACACAGTTATTTCCGTTGTGCTGGATATATATAGGTCTGTACTCTATACAAGAGACAGGTTTCCATGAAGATAAGTATCAATGATTGGAAACTGGGGTTCACATACCACTTAGTTCAGATTCCTGCCTCTCTACTTACTAGCTGTGTGAGATTGGGAAAGGAAGTTACAACTTCAAGTCTTACTTGTCCCATCTGTAAAGTGAGAATAATAACAAAGCCTACTGAAAACACACAACAATGTTCAGCAAATTTCCTGGCATTTTTTGAAATAAGCATTAAATTGAATGTGAGTTATTACTATTAATATTATTATAGTCCATGCCATTTTAATGAAAATTTTATCATGTCATAAAAAACCCTTCTGGTGAAGCAGGCTGACCAGATCTGCACAGAGTTTCTGTCTGTCACTGCAATGATACCACTGTGTCAGTGGCAGAAATTAAGGGACCTTTCTGATTGCAACTTATAGTTATGTTGATAGCTGCAGTCCCTTTTCATGGCTAAGTTCCATCAAAATTTATATTTCAGTTATTTAGACTCAACTTCTAATGAAATCTTTTCATTAAGATTTAAAAAGTTGGAACTGTGCCACAAAATGTGAAGCAATTCTAGGACAATTTTAATATCAAATTGGCTGGTCATCATTTTAATATTGAATTCACTGGTTACTATTATGAAACAATCCAGGTATTTTTAAAGTATTATTGATAACATACATAAAGAGCCAATATGTAAAATTACTATTGTAGCAGTGTGGCATTGTTTATGAATTCCAAAAATAGATATTGGATTGCCTTTGTAAACTGGTCTGTTCCTCTGGGCATATTAGATTGTATTGTATTTAGAACTTTCACTCTTTCTTGATTAAATAATGATTAAGGCTTTGATTGGGCCATGTCAATAGGACCCACCAAGGGGGTGGGGACTCACAGAGAAAACAACACCGCAGAGGCGTTAGTTGGAATTTATTGCTGGAACCCCGGGAGGTAAACACATAGGAGAAGAACACAGAGGAATAGAGACAGGTCCATAGACACGGCAGAGGT
Organism: Cabassous unicinctus; assembly: GCA_029593785.1. Lineage (NCBI taxonomy): Eukaryota > Metazoa > Chordata > Mammalia > Cingulata > Chlamyphoridae > Cabassous > Cabassous unicinctus. Next base: position 4,457 of record JAQZBX010006346.1, on the reverse strand, counting down.
CCCGGGAAGAGAGGCCTGATATTCTATAGCTGACCTTGTGGAGAGACCAGAGCAGCTGATCCTGGAGAGGACCGAGCCCCAGGAGAGAGAAGAGACTTATCCCAGCCTACAACTGATATTGGAAGAAGCTGGGACCACGGAGCCTTAAGAGGAAGAGGAAGGCTGAACATTGGCAGCATCTTGCTCCAATACGTGGCAACAGACTTTGGTGAGGGAAGTAACATGCTATATGGCTTGGTAACTGTAAGCTTCTATCCCAAATAAATACCCTTTATAAAAGCCAACAGATTTCTGGTAGTTTGCATCAGCACCCCTTTGGCCGACTAATACAACCATTAAGTTTTGTGAGCACAAGATTTACAACACTCTATTTTAAATTCAAGCAGGCATTCTCTCTCCCAGTTGTTGGCTGGTACTCATTTCACCTTGCCCCACATACCTTTCTAGTTAATGAGCCATTAACTTTCCTTCACTTCTAAGAAGAACCAAGTAACATGTATCATTAATTAATCATTAAGCATCTGACATGAATTTTCTAAAGAAGGTCACGATTTAACCAGAGCTCTTGGGACTCTTCAAATGAAAGTTGTTTTGTAGATCCCAAGTGAGTAATGGTCTGTATTACAAGATGATAAGGAAGGGTGTCAGAATATTGCTTTTCCAAAGTTCCTTCAACACCTCTCAACACCTCTCCATAAAATCTTCCTAACTGAAACCCCATGTTTGGCAACTTATAAAAGAAATCCCAGGTCCATACTACTTAATGATAACATGAAGTTCTAAGAGCTCTATACAGAGCGTGACAAAATGGCTCTGGGAGCAGGTCTTCTTCCTGCCATATTGACTTACCCTTTCCCAGAGGTGCCAGTTTCTGCCTTACTGTGCCTTCACACACGGTGTTTCCTCTCCCTTTCCCGTCTCTCATCCAACTGGCGGTGTGCTACTTTACAGTGCAACTTAACTTCACCTCTCCTTGGTAATGCTTCCCCAGCTGGCCTCCTCCAGGCTGAGGTAGGTGCTTTTCTTCTTTGGTCCCAAGTTCTTTTTTGACCCCATAACACTTTATCCATACCTCAGTGCCCTTGTTAACCAAGCAGAAATAGCTTATTTTCTTGTCTTTTGAGTGTATAGTATACAGTAAGGAATAAATGAACGAATAGATGGAAGGAATGGCTACTTTTACCTGGGATGATCGAAAAGTTCCTATGTTTGAGTTGTTCTAGAAGGGTGAGTTGAAGTTTGCTAAAAAAGGAAGAAAGATAAGGAGATTCTGGGTAGAAAGAACAGTGCACGCAAAGGGCATAGATTCCTGAAATCACCTGATGAATTCGGAGAAGGAATGAATGTTTTGGTAGATAGTTAGAGCAGAATGTACCTGCTGCATATTACATCCAGGAAACATCCATCTATTATATGCAGGCAGGTAATTGAACACCACGTTGGACAGATCAGGTGATATCAAATTATGAAAGACTTCTGAAGCTCAAATAAGCAATAAAAGAAGCATTGTAAATTTTTAGGCAAAAAAAAAAAAAAGATCTAATAAAAATGGATTATGTGTTCACAAACAATATAATAGATAGAAAATATCATTCTTTTATAAGCTATGACTCAATAAGGCTCAATAGCTTGAAAAATTAGATTGAGCTCCTGGGTGCTATTTTGAGAGATACTGCATGAATACACTGATGGATGGAGAGACAGATAAATGCCTGCACGGGTAGATTTGTACAAAATTGAATTTTATGATTTGTTGTGCATGAGTGAACCCCAGGCATTTTTATATTTAATTGATCTTTAATGTGGCCTTTGGGATTGAAATTCACATTTCAAAGCTTCTGATATCTTTGACCATGTAATTTCAGGCATCTAAAGAATAAGTGCTGTTGTGTCAAAGCCACTCCGTCCTGTGGATGGATTAAAATGCAGGAGCTGTTAAAGACCAGGGATGGGGCAGCTCTAAAATACCCTTTACACTAAAACAGGTATCCTTATTGCTGGCAGTTTTCTCTATTGCTGGCATGTGAAAAGACGCATGCATCTCTTCAACATTGGGATGGATTCTATTTATTTGACACCTATTGTGATTCTGCCTTTATACTTAATGCAGATATTTTGAACTAAAAAGATGTAAAGAAAGACGGTTCTTAGGTTTGAGGCTGAACTGGGAGCCTGTGAATCATTGTGTGCTTTGGTGGAATGCATTCGGTGTTCTGTGAGGGGCCACGTGATGTAGCCATGTGCTCGTGTAGCAGTTTTATCTGTCGGCACCCCAAATAGGGTGAGTTTCTTAAAGGCGGTAGAGGTTTTTGCTAATAATCATACGTATGACATTGTGCCACTGGAACTCCAGATCACATAGCTTAGGGGACTGCAGAGTCTCTCTGTAAAGGTCCAGAGAGTAAAACACGTTAGGTTTTTAGGCTGCCCAGCCTCTGTTACAGTAAGTGCTAAAGCAGCCAGAGACAATACGTAGATGATGAGCATGGCTGTGTTCTAATAAAACTTTATTCGCGGACACTGAAATGTGAATTTCTTATAATTTCCACTCATGAAATATTACTCTCTTGATTTTTTTCAAATTGAAAATCCTATGAACCATTCCTAGCTCGTAGGCCACACCCACGGAGGCGACGGGCCATATTTGGCCCATGGACCAGTGTTTGGTGACCTCTGGCAAAGATGACCGTCTGTGCGTCTTGAACAGCAGTCCGAGTCGGCCTGATGGTCTCCTTTCAAGCTGCTTGCAGGAGGAGCATCCCTTTTTCACAAACTAGCTTTTTACTGAAGTGTTGATGAGAATGATCAGTACAGCAGCTGGTTTACCATGTGGACTAAATCAAGGAACTCTGTGAGGCTTCGAGGGAAGGCTAAGTGGGAAGTTCCCTTGCCCACTTTCAAAGCTTCCCCAGGCTCAATTCCTTCCCCCATTCACTGACACGCTTTAGAGCAGCAGCCTTTTCTCGTTGTCCGTTTAGATATGTCATAAAGAGTAGCTTTCAGCAGGAGCAGAGTGGCCTTCGTTTTCTGGTTCCATTTCGGGTGTCTTCTTTCACCAACTGCCAGTGGCATAGGGCTGTAAATTGTACCCATCAATGTGCCAGTCCTCGCAGCTCCCTGACTGATAACACGCTTGCCTTTGGGAGGGGTTTCTGAATATGTATGTACACGCACACGTATGTGTGTATGTTTAGATGTATGTGCTGATGCATGCATGGCAATTTGATTTCCCTAAGAAGCAGACTGTAACACAGAGATGGAGCTGTAGGATGTTAATTGAGGATTATCCTTGGGACCAACATATGTGGAAGGGGGAGAAGGAAAGAAGAGTGAGAAGAGAGAGACATAAACCTGCAACAGGGACAGACTTATTGACCCCTAGAATGGACCTTCAGAGTTGTCCAGGTTGGGCCAAGAGGACAGGCCTTTACTCCTTTTCACCCTAATACTGATTGTGTCATCAGCTTGTGGGCCACCCAGGAAGGGGTGTGACCTTGTGTGAGGCAGCTCTCTGCAGGTGAGGCCGCCCTAACAGAGCTGACAGCTGAAGAGCTCGAAGTCCTCCAGTGATTCTAGCGGAGTGTCTGGCGCTGAACATGGTTTGCTGGAAGGGCTGACTATGATTGTCCAACTAGGCAGCCCAATCCCTGCGATAGTTACTTAATTTTACTTAGTCTATGGTACTAAAAATCAGTTGAGGCTTAGAGAGAAGAGGGAACCCCAAAGAAGGATTTCTGATGCTCAGTCCTGTGATTCATTTGGCATTTTCTAAAATCCAGCTAATCCATAAATATTAGATTTGAATCACTCCATGAAGCACACTGCTCAGCTGTAAGGTTAAGTTTCTTCATTTGTGTTTGCTTTTCATATTTTTAAAAAAATAGAAGGCTAGTGGAAATCTCAGTCTGAAACCGAGGAAATGATTTCACTTTAAATGTACGTATTTTAAACAACCTTATTTTAAAGACATTTGATTTGAATTTAGCTTTCCTAGTTGAGCACACAGCACAGGTTGTGACAGTTGCGTTGTTTTTTTCTGCAAACGGCCATGAGTTTTGGGAAATTGTGTTTCTCAGGGCTTCCTATTCTTTACTTTAAGAAAAAACAACAGCACAGCTGTGTGGACAGCTTGTTTGCAGGCTGCTGTCATTGGTGACTACATTTGCCCCCGATGTGGAAATTTATTAGCTGACCACTAAGCCCCTCCCTGCTGTCTCTGACAGTGAAGCCAGGCAGTGGCCCTGAACTGCCTGTCATTTCTCTCTCCTCTTTGCCCTTGTCATCCAATGTCCCTGAGTCCTGCCAACCTTACTTTAAGTACTAGTTTTCAGATTTGGGCACCTGCAATAACTGCCTAAGGCTAAGTTCTAATTATCTCTCAACTGAAATATTTTCATGGCTCCTGGCTGCTTTCCTGGCATTGGTGTAGATGCCCGATACCGGCAGGAGATGCATTT
>JAQZBX010006345.1:0-53468 GCA_029593785.1 Cabassous unicinctus | reverse complement strand
GCCAGCCGGGCCACCAGCACCGGGTCTCCTCTTCCACCGTCGCACCCCCCCGAGGAAGAGGGAAATCACAACCTCAATCAGCCATATATGCAATCCACTAATTAATGATTAAAGTCCATGAAGTTCCCTTGTATTTCAATTAGTCCATTGCTGGCTTGACCAAACAGGGCCATTACTTGACCAAGATGACACATTAGCCCAACCATCACTGTACTCCAGTAAGGTAACCATATTGGTAATTATAAATGTCAGTATTATTTTATTATATTTTTGGTATGTACCTCCATTTCTTATGGGTTCTATATAGCAATTCATAAAAAGTAATAGTAAATGGATGGTTTGGATATACAATATATAAAGATATAATTGCTAATAAGTATAACTAAAAGGTAGGGAGGATGGAAGATTATAGAAACAGTGTATGTGTATGTTATTGAAGTAATTTGGAATCAAATGAAGCATAATTGTTATTCATTTAAGATGTTAAATTTAAGCCACAATGAAAATATCTGAAAAACATATACAGAAATAAATGAGAAGGAACTCAAAATGATATACAACAAAATATCAAATAAATATGAAAGTAGGCATTAATGGAGGAATTGAGGGTCAAAAAAGGTATAAGACTTACAAAGAACAAATACCAAAATGTCAGAAGAAAGTTTTTCATTATCAAGTTACTTCAAATGTAAATGGATTAAAATCTCCAATCAAAAGACAGAGAGTAGAAGAATGTATAAAAAATCATGAGGCCTCCCCAGGTGCCTTGCACTCCCTGCCAGCTGCAGCCTGACATTCCACATGGTCCCCAGTCTTCCACAGCTGCCTCACCCAGGCATGGCACAGGGCCTTGCTGCACCATGACAACAGCACAGAACAGCACCCTCTACTTCATGCTCAGCACCAAAGCTGATGGTGAGACCATTTTTAGAGGCCTCCAGTATATTTTCCAGTAGCAGGGAATGATGGAATCAGTGTATACATGGCAGGACCAGGGTTATTTAGCAACCTACATGAACAAAAACAGCAGCTGTGCAAATCTGAGAATGTACCCACATGGATTCGTGTTGCTGGACCTTCAGTGTTATGACAGCCATGCAAAAGGAAAAGAAGAAATTGGCAATCTTTTGAATAAAGTAGAAGAAATAATGAAAGAATTGTACCAGGACAGTACTGGGAGGGTGAAGTAATTACCACCCATAGTTCAAGGAGGGTCCTTTGACAGATTTTGGCCCACTGCTAATGGGCACCTGGTTGAGTATGACATAGATGAAGTGGTGTGTGATGAAGACTCACCTTATCAGAACATTAAAATTCTACACTCAAAGCAATTTAGAAATATTCTTAAACCTCAGTGGAGATATTAATTTGGCAGAGAGTGATTTGGCCTATACCAGGGTTATAATGGTCAGTGAGAAAGAAGATTACACTGGCAAAGATGTACTGACTCTGGTAGGTGGAGATGGAGGCATCTTATGTGAAATAGTCAAACTGAAGCCAAAGATGGTCACTATCGTAGAGATGGACCAAATGGTGATTGATGGGCGTAAGAAATATATGTGAAAAATTTGTGGTGATGTCTTAGACACTCTTAAAGGAGAATGCTATCAACTTCTAATAGAAGACTATATTCCACTACTGAAGAAGTATGCCAAAGAAGGGAGGAATTTTGATTATGTGATTAATTATTTGACAGCTGTTTCAGTCTCCACATCTCCAGAAGAAGATTCCCCATGGGAGTTTCTTTTTTATTTTATTTTATTTTTATTTTTTAAAAAGTTTTAGATTACATAAATGTTAAATAAAAAATAAAAGGGATTCCTCCCCCTCCCACACTTTCCCACATCAACATCCCTCATTAGTGTGGTACATTTGTTACAATTGATGAACACATATTGAAGTATTGCTACTAACCATGAATTACAGTTTACATTATAGTTTACATTCTGTCCCGCACAATTTTTTGTTATGACAAAATATACAGTGATTCTTGACTTTTCAATGAATGTATTGAAACAGGATGGAAATATTATACATAGGGGAACTGTGTAAATTTGACAGAAGCCCTGTCACTATATGAAGAACAGCTCAGGTACCTGTATTGTCTTGTGGAATTCTCAAAGGAGATCATCTGTGTCCCTTCCAACTTGGAAGTGTGGTATTTTACACTGTTTGGAAGACAACTAAACCTTGCAAATTAATATCACCTAATCATGTGTTCTACAAATAGTCATCATGACCTTTACCTGATGTAGATGACATCAAAATGAGTCAGATAATTGAATGTCAATTCCTTTAAAGTTTTCGTTATTTTTTTTAATTTTTTTAAAAAGCAAACGGAAAATGTATATTTTGATGAGCTAGGGTGTTATTTTTTGAAAGTCAGCTAAAGGATAATTAGAAGCCCAGTGAAGGCTGCTAAGTGCACAGAACCTCCAGAAGTGGTTTTTGTTACATTTATTTCTGTGTAGGTTTTTTCACTTTGGTTTCAATAAACCTTCAGTTTGGATGTTATGAGGAATGAACATAGTAGTTTTGTTCCTGAGGGAAGTTCTTGACAGTGTTTTTTGTCAAAAAAATAAATTACATATTAAAATGGGGTGCTTAAAATAGAGTTAAAAATTGAATAACATTGTTTTCATTAAAATGAAAAAAAGAGAAAAAAAGCATGACTCAACTATATGCTTTAAGAGACTCACCTTGAATTCAAAGATATACGTAGGTTGAAAGTGAAAGAATGGGAAAAATATTATGTGCATATAGTAACCAAAAATGAGCTGGAGAACTTATACTTTAATATTAGATAAACTAGACTTTAAGTCAAAAATTGCTACAGAGGATAAAGAAGGACACTTTATACTGATAAGTGAGTCAATTTGTCAAAAAGATATAATTATAAATGTTTATGCACCTAATGGCAGAGTTCCAAAATATTTGAAGCAAATTTTGACATATTAAATGAGAGAAAGAGATGTTTCGACATTAGGAGTAGAAGACTTCAACACACTACTTTCAATAATGAATAGAACATCTTGAGAGAAGATAAATAAAGAAACAGAAAACTTGAACTATGCTATAAACCAACTAGACCTAACAAACATATGTTGAAAACTTCAGCCAACAACAGCAAGATACACATTCTTCTCCTAGTGCATGTTAATTATTCTTCAGGATAGACCATATGTCACAAACAAATCTCAGTAAATTCGTAAATATTGGTATCATTCAATGTAACTTCTGCAACCACAATGGAGTGAAACTAGAAATAATAAGAGAAGGAGAAGTGGAAAATTCACATGTAAATAGAAATTAAACAATCTATGCATCAAAGAAGAAATTGAAAGGGAAATTAAGAAACATCTTGAGGTGAAAGAAAACAAAAGCACAACATAGCAAAATGTATGAGATGTAGCAAGGGATGGGAAGGAAATTTGTTGCTATTAATGTTTACATTAAAAAAGAGGGAAGATTTCAATTCAGATACCTAACTTCACAACTCAAGGATCTGTAAAAAGAAGAGCAAACTAAATACAAAAGGAGTAAAGGGAAGGAAATAATAAAGATTAGAGCAGTGATAGATGAAATAGAAAATTTTAAAAACCAATAGACAGAAACAAGGAAACTAAAAGTTCATTCTCTGAAAACATCAGTAAAATCAACATACCTTTAGCTAGATGGACAAAGAAAAAAAAAAGATGATGCAAAAACTAAAATATGAATGAAAAAGGGCACATTATTACCAACCCATAGAAATAAAAATTATTGTAAGGACATATTATAAACAACTGAACACCAAGTTTTAAAACTTAAACGAAATGGACAAAAACCTATAAGCATACAATGACCCAGCACTGACTCAAGAATAAATAAAAGATTTCAACAGTCCTGGAGCAAGTAAAGTGATTGAACCAGTACTCAAAAACTCACAACAAAGTAAGGTCCAGGAACAGAGGGCTTTCTTCACTGGTGAATTTTACCAAACATTCCAAGAACTAACACCAATCCTGCTCAAACTCTTCCAAAAAATTGAAGAGGAGTGGTGTATTAGTTTCCAACCTGCTAAAACAGATAGCATACAATGGGTTGACACAACAACAGGAATTTATTGGCTCACTGTTTTGAAGCTAGGAGAAGTCCAAAATGGAAGAGTCACTTAGGTGATTCTTTCTCCCAAAAGATTGTGGCATTCTGCTCCTGGCTGCTGACAGTCATTGGTCCTTCACTTTTCTGTCACATGACAATGCACATGTCAGTGTCTCCTTCCTATTCCAGGTTCTGTTGACTTCCAGCTTCTATCTATTTCCCATGGCTTCTCTCTCAGTATTCAATTTACATTGCTTATAAGAATTTCAGACATAGTGAATTAAGATGCACCCGCATTCATCTTGGGCATACCTAAGCTAATAACATATTCAAAGATCCTATTTACAAATGGGTTTATACCCACAGGAACAGTGGTTGGGACCTGAACATTGTAGAGCAATTTTCTATACAGTGCATCATGGGACCACAGACTCAGGCACAACAAAGTCTTTTAGCCACTGATCACTTTATTACTTACACAGCACAAGGAGTCCAACAAAGCAAGGGAAGAGATCTCATAGTATCCAATCTTCCAAGTAGGTCAAATGTTTGGGTCAGGGGCAGTGGATCACAGCTCTACATCCCCCACATCTCACTAGAGAGGAGAGTCAAATCTATGCTGCTAAAGGATGAGGAATTTATATAACTACAGAGATAGGGGCCCTGACACTGAGAGTTCTGCCTTGATAAGCATCTGGGACTGCTTGTTCCCAATATTTAGTTTAAGTTATGACCCCAGGCTGAGGAATGAAAACAAATTGAAACATCTTCACACAATAGAAAAGGGGAGATATTGGCAAGACTGGGAAATGGCTACTAGGTATGTTCATGACTTCCCCAGCAAACATGCCTTTTGTGAGGAATGTGATACAATCCCCAAGAACTGAACACTTTATAACTCTCCTATGGAACAAACATCACCCTAATAACAAAGCCAGATAAAGATACCACATGAAAATAAAATTACAGACCTATATCCTATGGCAATAAATACAAACATCTTCCATAAATTACTAGCAAACCAAAGCCAACAGCACATGAAAATAATTATACACTTTGGTCCAGTGGGATTTGTGACAGGTATTCAAGGATGGTTCAACATAAGAAAATCAATTAACATAAAATACCACCATGCAGTCATAACAATTGATGCATAAAATCATTTGGCACAATTCAGAACCATTTCTTGATTAAAAACACTTAGAAAAATTGGAATAAAAGGAAAATACTCAACATGATTTAGGATATGTATAAAAATGCACAGCTAATATCATACCCAATGGTGAAAGACTGAAGCATTTCCTCCAAAAGTAAGGAACAAGTCAAGGATGCCCACTATCACTACTGTTATTCAACATTGTACTGGAACTTCCAGCCAGAGCAATTAAGCAAGAAAAAGAAATTAAAGGCATCCACATAGGAAAGGTAGAAGTCAAACTTTCCCTATTTGCTGATGACATGATTCTATATATAGAAAATCCTGAAAAATCCACAAAAAAGCTTCTATAGATTAAAAAACAAATTCAGCAAAGTGGTGGAATACATAACAAAGTGGAAAATCAGTAGTGTTTTTATATAAGAATAATGGACAATTTGAAGTTGGAATCAAGAAAAAAAATCCATTTATTAAAAAATTAAAACAATTAAATATGTAGTAATAAGTTTAATTAAGGATGTAAAGGATTTGTATAGGGATAACTACAAAATATGCTAAAAGAAATCAGAGAAGAACTTTATAAATTTAAGGAAATTCCATGTTCATGGATTGGAAGACTAAATATTGTTAAGAAGCTATTTATAGATTCAAGGTTATCCCAAACAAAATTTCAAAAGTCTTCTTTGTGTTAGATCCCAGTTCAATGAGGCTTGGAGGCAGATCAAGTTTCGGGCAGAGAAAGTTTATTAGATTGCAGGTGTGGCAGGGGTCTGAAGTGAGACTTCAGCCTGCCCAACTGATTTTGAAGAGCTTGGGGGTGGGATACACAGCTAGAACAGCAAAAAAAGTACTGATTTTTATCCTGTTGGGGATGGGGTCTTTGAGTATGAGGCATCCTATTGAGAATGCTCAATAGGATGTTTGACAATCTTGCGCTAGGTTTTTAGGTAAGACATACCCTATTTTTTTTAGGAATAGAGGGTAAGGTTTTTTACCATTTGGGGCAGGGGAGACTTGCTGGAGCTGGTTGGGGGTTATGGGTGAGTCATTTTGACAGATGAGGCTAACATTTGGCCATTTGTCATCAGGGAAGGGGAGACTGGCTGGAGCTGGCTGGGGGTCATGCGTGGGTTATTTCACCAAATGGGGCTAACATTCCCAACTCCTTTTGGTATAGTAAAGGGTAGGGAGGGAGAGCTGGAATGGGGACATCCATCATCTGGCTGCTTCCTGCTGACCTGGGACATTGTGGCGGATGGGGCTACTCCCTCTCTGATTGTGCGTAGGAGTGGAATTCTTGAAAATTTGGGGTTAGGGACATGTAGCTGACTCTTCTCATGAGTAGGACATTGTTGACGTGTGTTTCAGTCAGGCTATGCACTGTTTTTTGGATGAAGTCAGAGAAGATTCTGAAGAGACAAGGGTGAAGGATTAACAGACAGAAAGGTGTGATGATAAAGGGAACAAAGGACATGAAGAAAGACATGATCCAAGGTGTCCAACCTTCCATGGAATTAGAATTCTTAATTTTTGGTTTATTTTTTTAATTTCTTTGATGACTATTTGGACTGGTCCTGAGCAATTTATGTAAAAACAACATTCTTCTCCCAAAAAAAGCATACGTGCCACCTTGGGCGGCTGTTAGAGCATCAAGTATTCTTCTATTCCATAGGACTACTTCTGCCAGAGACTGCTGTTGTGCGTCAAGTGCCTTTAACCCCATAGTTACTTCTTCGCTGAGTTTGGTGTGGGTTGTGGCTAGCTGTGAGTATTAATGTTGAAAGAGACCTAATGAGGTGTCCCCTGCAGTGGTTCCAATGAGACCAGAGTGATCATTATGGGGATGTGTATTATGCATTTACATTTTGAGATGAGGGGTCTTAGAAAGGAGGTGGGGGTGACTGAGATATTGGTATATCCCATTCAGGGGACAGCATAGACTAACGTGCAGGTGCCCTGCCTTTTAGCAGGGAGAAAATGGTATAGAGAGTTTCCACAGAGAAATGACAGTGCCGTTTGATTTCCAGGGTCTATGTGGAATGACAAAGTCCAGTTACTATTTACACTTCCTTGTGTGTCTTTCTTTATAACTATTTTATGGGATATAGATAAGGCTGTAGTTGGGTTTGGGGCTGAGTTTGGTGTTGATGCATTGTGGAAGGCCCAGAGGTATCCTCTGACGGGATCCCAAAGCATAGGGAAAGTGGTGTGTAGGGACAGACAGTTGTCATGTCATACGGCAGGTGAATAAAAGGTATTGATGAGGTGATAGGAGTCAGCAATTGTGCTGAGGGCCTGCCTTGGCAGGAGACTACATTGTTGCCCCAATTGTGTTGTGAGAGGTTGCAGGATGGGTTATAGGTACGTGAGTTGTTGTGTAGTTGCAACCAGGCTAACGTTATGCAAGTGCCCCGGGAGCAGATGCCTTTATCAATTGGTCTATGGGCGCCTTCTCTGATCATGTGGATTGTGTGTCTGCACTAGTTTGGGGGAATTTGGCCGAGAGTTTTGGTTTTAGTGCTGTTGCCGGTAACACAAAATGGGAAGTGTAAATGTGAAATGCTTAGGTTGGTATAAAGGGGTCCGGTGTATGGTGGTTTGTCATCCAGGTGTTGAATTGATTTATTAATGGATGGCCATATTGCATCCATGATAGGTTTGGGGGAGAGTGTTACCGTTTTCTGGTTAATTTGGACATGTTCTCTCAGACTTCCTTGGACGAACATTTTCATGTCTCCTCACTCTTTCTAAAGCAGGGATTATCATGGGTGGCTTGGATAAGTTGGGACAAAGCTAGCATGAGGATAAGTTGAGATATTCCTCTGTTTGGTTGGCTAGGAGGAGTAAGATATTCTTAGGGGCATGTGAACACAGAGTGAAAGAAAATTATAGGATGAAAATGAGGGGGAGGGTGGTTATCTTAATTTTGGTGTACAATTATTACAATGATGAGAGTGAAGAAATATATTTGTTCAGGGGTGTATGATAAGAGATCTCCTTGAAGCCAGAGGTCGGAGATGCACAGTAACAATTGGGAAACATTAATGGGAGCTTGGTTGGAGGTTTGTAATTCTCAGAGTAAAACTGACAGGAAGTTTTTGAAGAGTGCTGTAAACATGAGTTTTACAGTTTCAGGTGCCACCAGATAAAGGAGTGGTTACAGGTTGGGCACAATAGGGAGTGGGCGCACTCTGTTATGGCCGAAAGAACTAGAGAGATAAAGAAGACAAAAGTTAGCACAAAGAAAACAACTATAGCTACTTGGCAAGCTGTGGACATATTACGGGTCTGATGTAGGATTAGTCTCACCCGGAATCTTGCAAAATAGCAGCTTCAAGCCTTCTTGCGGTTCACAGGTGTAATGGTCAGGGATGGATGTTTCTTCATGACTTGCAGTCTGGGGAAGTGAAGTAAGCGGGGCCGGACTAGTTTCCGTAGGTTGCAGTGTGGGTTTGATTCGGGTAAGATGGATCCAAGATGAGACGCTCGCCAATTGAGCAGCTTTGGGGGTACTTAACAGTATTAGATGAGGTCTGGTCCATAAGGGTTGGAGGGGTTTAGGGTGTAGGGCTTTTAGGTAGACCCACTATCCCAGAGTGAAACTTGGGGAGGTGGGCTGTATTGATGGTTGGGGCATACTTTCTTGGACATGCTGTCTAAGTATGTGTCAGGTTTGGCTTAATATGGAGAGGTAGTCACTAAAGAGTGAGGTGGGAGGGGGAAAATTTCCTAAGATATAGGATCGACCATACATGATTTCAAAGGGACTTAGGAGGAGGGGTTTATGGGGGACAGAGTGGAGTCTGAGGAGTGCAGTAGGTAAAACTATCCAGGTGGTTTGAGTTTGGATCATGAGTTTAGTGAGGTGAGCTTTGATTAGGCTGTTTATACATTCTACTTTGCCTGATGATTGGGATCGATATGGAATGTGCACCTTCCAGGTCATGTTGAAAGCAGTGCATACCCCTTGGGTGACTTGGGAAATAAAAGCGATACCATTATCTGATTGTAATGATGTGGGAAGGCTGAACTGGGGGATGATTTCTTATACTAGGGCTTTGGTTAAAGCATCGGCCTTTTGGGAGGTGCTAGGGAAGGCACCCAGCCTGAAAAGGTATCTGCAAAGACTAACAAATATTTTACTTGTTTCACTGGGGGCATGTGAGTGAAATCTATCTGCCAGTCTTGCCCGGGTATCTGTCTGCGTGCTTGATGAGTGGGAGTGTGGGGATTTGGGGCAGCCTTTGGGGTGAAGTCATTTGTCAAATGTGACAGAAAACTGAGATTTCTGACAGAATTTTGTGAAAGTTGGGAAGAGCAATGAAGTGGGAGAGCAGCTATGTTAGTGGCTTAGGGCTGACATGGAAGTGGTTATGTAGGGAAGTAAGAATATTTAATTTCTCTTGCTTTGGTAGCACTGTCTTCTTGTTCTTAAATATCCATCCGTTATTGATCTTTGCCCCAGCCTGCAGTAAAGAATATGTTTCCTCTAGAGAGTAGGTTGGGGAACTAAGGGGCAATGCTAGCAACATTGAAGATGAGTCTTTGGTTTTGGTGACTTGTAGTTTTGCCTCTGTCTGCTATATGATTTCCCTGTGCAATTGAGTTGTTCTGTTTTTGGTGCTCCTTGCAATGAAGGATTACTACGCACTGTGGTAGGCTGGCAGCCTGAAGGAGTTTCAGAATCAGGTGACAATTGACGATGGAAGACCCATTAGTGGTTAGGTACCCTCTTTCTCTCCAGAGAGGAGCATGTGAATGTAAGATACGTTGTGTGTATTTAGAGTCAGTGTATAGGGTTGACTGTGAGATTTTGGGTTGTAGTTAGGGCTCTGGTGAGGGCTATGAGCTCTGCTTGCTGTGAGGCTGTGCCTGGTAGTAATGGGTCCAACACAAGGCTCTGTTTAAGGTTACTATTGCATAACCTTTCTGTGTGGAGTTGCTGATTTTAGTGGAGCTGCCGATTTTAGTGGAGCTGCCATCGATGAACCAGTTTGGAACAGGTTCTGACGGGGGAAGATCCAAGGTGTTGGAAATGGGTTGATGAAGTGATTAAGTATTTCTGAATGGTCATGTTCGGGGGCTTTTTCAACCATGTTTGAGTTAGGTATGGGTAGTAGGGCCCCAGGGTTAAGGGAGGGGCACTGGCGGAGAGTAACATTTGGGTTTTGGAGTAGGCTTGTAAGCGAGTGTTAGAAATGATTTGGCTTGGTGGGACAGTAGGGAAGATAGTGTGAGGAGTATACCTGGATGGTTTGGAAGGGCACCAATTTTTAAGTTTCCTGGACAAGTACAGTGGCAGCTGCTAAGTTTTGAAGACAGTGAGGATATCCTGTGATAGTCCCATCAAGCTGTTTTTGAAAAGTATGCAACTGCGCAGGGGTTAGGAGTCCTAAAGCATACCCTCCCCTCGAGCCTATGTATAATTGGAAAGGCTTGCTTGGATTTGGCAGAGCTAAGGCTGCTGCAGCGTACTTGGCTCTCTGTAGTTGCTTGAATGGATTTGTGATTGATATGTGTTGGGGTATTAGTTCGTGGAGGTTGCCTGCCATTGCATCATAGAGGGGTTTGGCTATAAGGCTGAAATTAGGTACCCAGAGATGGAAAAAGTTGGCAAGTCCTAAAAAGGATAGTAGTTCAGACTGTTGTGCATATGGGGGCTTCAGATATAAGTTTTTTTGCTCTTGTGTTAAGGCTTTGTGGGTAGGGGTTAGGTGTAACCCAATGCATGTAACTTTATGAGTGAAGAACTGGCCTTTGTTCGGGGACACCCCGTCTCCCTTACTTGCAAAGAAGTTGAGGAGGGAGACAGTATGTTCAATGGAACTTTTTAAAGAAGGGCTACACAAAAGGAGGTCACTGACAAACTGTAAAAGAACACTAGGGTTTAGGGGTAGAGTAGAGAGATCGCAAGCTAGGGCCTGACCAAATATGTGTGGGATGTCACAGAACCCCTGAGGGAGGAAGGTCCAGGTGAGCTGTTGGGCAATTTTAGTAGTTGGGTCAGACCAGGTAAAGGCAAACAGGTTTTGGGAAGAGCTATTGAGGGGGATAGAGAAGAAGGTATCTTTGAGATCTAGGATGGTGAAGTGAGAGGTGTTGGGAGGTATTTGGGAAAATAATGTATATAGGGGGTGAGGGGTTGAGTTACATCATTAACTGCCTGTGGGTCTTGGAGTGGACAGTAGGTGTTATTGGGCTTTTTCACAGCTAGAATGGGAGTGTTAGCTGGTGAATTAGTTGGTCACAGAAGTCCTACAGAAAGGAGTTTGTTAATAATGGGTTGTAACCCGAGTATTGCTTGAGGGGAGAGAGGGTATTGGGGGTTGTTTGGGAACTGATCAGGAATTTTAAGGGTGACCTTGAAGGGGTTATGGTGTTTAGCTATGGAGGGGTATTCAGTGTCCCATACTACAGGGTTAACATGTTTTTCTAGGATTGGGGGGATGTTTAAGGGCAGAGGTGGGAGTGTGTGTAGGAGGGAAGGGGCTTCTGTTGCAGGTGTGTCTAAGATAAGGAGATTAATAGTAGAATGTAGTTTAGCTAATAGGTCTCGCCCTAATAAGGGGTGGGACAGGTGAGTAGGTTAGGAAAGAATGTGTGAAGGAGGTTGTTCCAATGAGACAAGCCAAGGGCTGTGTCCAGAAGGGATTTGTTATTTGGCCATTAACTCCCACAATAGAGATTGAGGAACCGACTAAAGGTCTGGCAAGTTCTGGTAAGACCGAATAAGTGGCCCCCGTGTCCAAGAAAAAGGAGATTGGCTTACCTGCAACTGTTAAGATTACCCTGGGTTCAGCTTCAGCCATGGAGATGAAAGGAGCCTTCGAGCCCAGGCAGAGTCAGTCTTCAGTGGCTAGACCCAGTAATTCTGAAAGGGACAATCCTGGCTCTGGGTTAGGACCCGGCCTCAGAGCCACCTTTTTTTTGGCTTGTTGTCAAAGGGTAGAGGCTCGCTACCTGTGATTTTAAAACTTAGTACAAATCTACAATAATCAAAATAGCATAATACTGGCACAAAGAAAGACAAATAGACCAATGTAATCATACTGAAAGCTCACAAACAATCCCTCACATCTATTACCAACTGATTTTTGACAAGGATGAAAAGTCCTAAATGGGGAAAAATAGTCTCCTCAAAAAATGGTGCTGGGAAAAACTTGATATCCCTGTGCAAAAGAATGAAAATCGACCCCTATTATACACCGTACACAAAAATTAACTCCAAATGGATCAGAGACCCAAATATAAGAACCCAAACAATAAATCTTCTAAAAGAAAACATAGGGAAGCATTTTCAGAACACTGTGTTAGGCAATGGATTCTTAGATTTTACACCAAAAGCATGAGTAACAAAATAAATAAAAAAATAATAAATAAATAAATAAATAAATAAATGGGATTTCATAAAAATTTAAAACTTTTGCTCCTCAAATGACTTCAGCATCAAAGTAAAAAAGACAACCCACAGAATGAGAGAAAATATTCAGAAACCATTTTTCCAATAAGGGTTTAATAGCAAGAATATATAAAGAAATCTTTCTACTCAACAATAAAGAAACAAACAAACTGACTTCGAAGCAGACAAAATACTTGAATAGACTCTCCAAGAGATATACCAATGACCAAAAAACACATGAGAATATTCTTAACTTTCATTAGCCACTAGGGATATGCAAACGAAAAAACAATGAGGTACCTTTTCACACCTACGTGAATGGTTACAATTAAAGGGAAAAACTGAAAATAACAAGTATTGGAGAAGATGCAGAAAAATAGGGACCTTTGTACATTGTTGGTGGGAATGTAAAATAGTGCAGCCATTGTGGAAAATATTTTGCCCCTTCCTTAGAAAGTTAGCCATAGAATTACCATATGACCCAGCAACCCCACTTCTAGGTATATAGTGCAAAGAATTAAAACCCTCAGACAGATATTTGTGCATTGATGTTGATAACATGATTATTCACAATTGTCAAATGATGGAAACAAGCCAAGTGTCCATCAACCCATGAATGTGTGGTACATACACAATGTATATTAGGTAAAAACAAAATGTGGTATATATGTAGAATATTATATTATTCAGCCTTAAAAAGGAATGATGTTCTCATACATGCAACAACATGAATGAAACTTGAAGAAAACATGTTGAGTCAAATGAGCCAAATGAAATAGGACAAATATTGTATAATCTCACTGATATGAAATAATTAGAATAAGAAAATTCATAAAGTCAGAAACTAGAATACAATTTACCAGGAGCTGGCATGGGGAGGGGGAATGGGGAGTTAATGCATAATTGGTAAATATTTTCTGTCTGGGGTGATGGAAAAGGTTTGGTAATGGATGGTGGTGACGTTAGCACTACATCATAAATGTAATTAATACCACCTAGTTATATATTTGAATGTGGTTCAAAGGGGGAAATTTTAGGTCATGCATAAAACAAATATGGGACTGTATAATAAAAACAGTGAATTGCAATGTAAACTATGGACTACATTTAATAGTATAATTATAATAATTTTGTTTCAATTGTTAACAAAATTAACATGCTAATGCAAAGTGTTAATAACAGGGAACACTGTGTGTTAATGAGGTATATGGGAACTCTGCATTTTCTGCATGATTTTTCTCTAAACCTACAACTTCTGTAATAAAATAATTAAACAAAGGAAATCATAAATCTCCTTATAACTTTGGAAAGATACATCAAAAATCCATGTGAGATAGCCAAAGGATATAAATGAAGATATAGTTAGTTTTCTTGTTTAATGTGAAAAAAAATGTAGAATATTCTTCATTTGCTCAAATTAAATTGATTTTTCGCTGAATAACTATAATGTGTTCTGCAGTATAATGCATGACCTCCAGTACATAGAATCAATAAAACCAATAGGTTTTTCCTTCAAGTGTCTTAAATACATTTGGAAAGATGATTCTAAGTAATAAAATGTGATCAATTTATATATATGTGTGTGTATGTATGTGCATGTTTATATATATATATACACACACACAACATACAAGAAGTATCAATTTAAATATGTTAAATGTAACTCTGGATTTTTATTTTAGCATTTTTTACAAAGTAGTTGTGAACCCATGCAGCTATTCTGTTGACCTGGTAGAAAAATTAATTTTAGTGCTTCTTTGAATTATTCTATGACCTTGGATTGAGTGGTGACACAATTCTAGACTACAAAGGGACAATAGTTTGGGGGAGAATTTAAATAACCCTTTGGACATGTAACACTTGTCCTAAAAAGTTTACTGCTATTGTACCCAATGTTCTTATGTGCATAGCCACATTAGACCTAGGAGATTGGCGTACATCTTTTTTTTTTTTGCTTAGAGCTCTGAAGGTTTATTCCAGTCTGTGCAGGTATAACAAGAACTTTTTACTTTTTAGAGTATTATTAGCTTCCAGGATGTATTAACAAAAAAGAAATCTGGATCCCAATTGCTCAGGGTCCTAAAAAAACTTTCTCTATTCCATACCTCCAGTATAGGGGCATCTGGATCAGTTTTTAGTTCTCATTTTTTCACAGGAAAAAAGCTTCCCAGAATTCCCTCTGCTTACTGAAGACCCTCTTCTTAATTTGACAAACTGTTTCTCATTTCTTCCTTAATATCCCCTGCACATTCTCTGATTACCTGAAAGATCTTTAATCATTGGAAAAACAAAAGCCAAAAACACTAGCACAGCAAGTGGCTTCTGCTTTTAACCTTGCTACAACCCTGTTCCTTATTAAAGAATTACGAAATCGATTGTTACCTGAGGGATTAGTGGGGAAATAAAGTGATGGTGGAACAAATTAAGCCAAAAAAGACACAAAATAATATTTTTAAATGATATGCACCACTCAGAAACTAAATTGAAACCAAAAGCATATAATAAATTTGATGTTAGAGTTGTATCATCACCTGCATGATTACTGAAGCAGAGTTAGCCAGTTCAACCTCTACCTGAGAGACAAAATGTTATTACGTAGTCACATTTGTGTCAGAAGCCAGGTTTATCATAGAAAAAATAGATAGTTGCTAAGATATTTACAAACTTGAGACCCTGAGTCTTAACCCCATGCATGTTGTTTTATATTTATCACACAGCATTTGGAATTATTAGTGAATTTTATATTTCTTTATTTTTCTTTCCCAGTCAGACTTTCTGTAGACATCAGAATATTTAATAAATATTTGCATACTGGAGTAGGACTCTGCATACTGACTTGCTTATGGAGGTAGTCAGTATATTTTTTTTCATTTATTATATATATTTATTTAGCAATGAAATAAGCATAATAGCTAGCTTTTGAGATTTAAAAACTTTAAAGATTTTAGTAATTGAAATTAAAGAAGACTGCCTTTTAACTATAAAATATTATTTAATGATAATAATAAGTGCTGTTGGACTTCATAGCAAAAGAAGTATAAAAAACTACCTCAAAACCAAATATTTTATAGCCTGCCATCACGCTTTTCTTTTATGAGATATTTTCCATTATAGGAGGCTGTTCTCTATTTGGGATTTTTAGGTAAAAGTAATGAATATATAAATATCAACAATCTCTTTTATGTTATAAAAAAGTGCCTATTAGATTTTTAGAAAAAAGTGTGAAGTCATTCTCAAAGAGCATTGTGTGATCTTTGAAATTTTCTAGTCTTCAGAAAGAACTCCTCAAGACCTCAGGTTTTCTCTAAAGTAATTCAGTGAAGTGACCAAATACCCCTTATTTTAATGGACTGTATCAGCCTCCTAGGAATTTTCATTGGAACATTAACTTGTTCCTTTATAGCCCTATTCTCAAATAGCAGTTCTTGTTCTCTTTCAAAAAAGTCAGCAATTGTGAAAGCATTTTCTTACTAGGAGATTTTCCTATTTTGGTGGAGGCATTTTTTTTTTAAAAGTCATATTCATTCCTTTTGTATATCTGCTATACATCAGAGTGCTAGAAGCTGGCATTGTGGATGGAGATAGATTAAAACAAATGTCCTAAAATACAAAGAAATGAAAATAGAACATATTGACAATAAGAAAAATATTAAACATTTGCTGCTGAATCTCAATAAAAGGAATGAAAAATTAAGTGCAAAAGAATTAGCTAACCCTTCACAGGAGTATAAGAGTTATCTGAAATATGTCTTCAAAAATGAACAGGAATCATGAATCATATAAAGAGAAAAATCGCCATATTCCAGGCCAGAATCAATGTGTAAAATATCACTGCATTTAAACCAAAGAAAACTTAAAACAAGGCCAGTGTGATATCCTGGGCACAATTCAAAATAATATCTTATGGGAGAAGGGAAATAAGGACAGAGATTGAATCAGATTTTTTGATTATATGTAGAAAGCTTAATTAAAACTTGCTTTAAAAACAGTAAGTTTATTTTATTATGTAAAAGGACTTCAGTTTAGTAGTAAGAGATCTACAGTCTCCAAGCATTGGTGTTATTTTCAGGCAGTTCCAACCATCACTTCTGGATTCAAAAATATATAGGGATGGGAAAATACAGAATGCTTGTGACATCACTTTTAGACAGATGACATGTGGAAACAATGAATGAAAATGAATTTGTAGAATAAGTATTTTAAATAATAAAAAACATACCTGGTAATATATGAAAATGAAATCAAAGAGTATGGTTTCAACCCAATTGTGGAAAATATAGATTTAATCTGCATGTATGACAGATAAACAGAGATATAGAGAGATCGCACTGTATCTCTAAATATAGATGTAGATATGGATAGATATACTAATCCTTTATGTGATATGTAAAGATGATGTGAAAACACAGCCACATCCAGAAATTGAAGAGGTCTTCTCTGTCTCAGTAACTTTCTTAGCAGTAGAAAATTCTTCTCAAGGATTTATTAGAGGACTTCCCATTACACTGGCCAGAATTGAATTACATGCCACCAGTAAATTTATTATTGAGGAGGGAATGAATGGTATTATCATGACTACTGAGACTAATCAGAAAAAATTCTCAGAGTCTTGACTAGTGTCATTTGGACATGAATGAACAGCTAAACAAAAATCTGCATTTTTTTTAAGGAAGGAAGATGGAGAGAGGATTGATAGGTAACTAACATCTCTTTACATAAAACAATGGAAAACACTCATATATTTAATGAAGACAGCATAGTTTATTAAATCAGTGCTACTCTCTCAGGTTTATAACACAAAATATGTAGGATCTGGGTTCCAAAGCCATGTCCTGAGTCAAGATTACATGGCTGGAGGCATTCCATACAGGAGAATGCCCATGATTTCTTTTGTTTGTTTTAAGAAGCTAAACGTGAATAGGATAATGAATGGTGGAAAACAACATAGAATAGAAGCAAGAAAAACATGTTTAAAATGTTGGAATAGATAAGGAGAAACATAATTTACGGTTTATCATAGAAAGTGGCAATGCTATTAGAGAAAAACAGCAGGATTCTAAGTATGTGTCTGGATAGGACTTTTGAACACTCAAATGTTGAAAGAGAGAGAGAAAAGCCTTAAGAATGATATCCAGATTATACTATGACAGCTTTAAATAATAGCAATATAGTGAATAAAGTAGGACATGAAAGGAAAGAACATTTTTGATGGCTATTTTGAGGATATTTATAATATGTCATGAAAGCCACATACAATACGTAAACAGAAATGTGCAGCAGAAATAGGAAACAAGATTTCTTACCAAAACAATCATACTTGAAGATATGGGAGATCATCTGAGAAAGTATATTGAATTGAGATAAATGAGAGACACTGGTAATAGTACATAGGCAGATTTTTACAGCTTTGTCTTGTTTTTCTCTTCTGTCACTTCCAGTAAACAAATATGGCTGACCTCAGTTACTGTGATAGATTCTAGCAATCATATCTTTACCATGTTTCAAAATTTTTGCAGACAAAGGAGCCAAATACCAACATTAAGAATAGTAATTAGTAATACATCTAAAAGAGGAGAGAGTAGTCTCTGACTAGGGGGAATGCATCTCACTTGTTGCAAGGACTCTGTAACATCTATTTTATCTGCTTCAACATTACATGTCCCTGGTTCTCCACTATGTTCTAAAGAAGTTTAAAGAATTGCTCAATAAGTGACTTTACTTTAAGTGACATATGTTTACATCTTTATTTGAGGATGATTTCATTGTGTGGTAATGCCAACTATTTTTAAGGACTAACTCTTCAAAAATATTGTTTCAGGCAGCATAGAATACAGAACCATATTATGGTTAAAAATGGTTAAAATGCCAAATATTTAACGCCTTATATTTCTTGGATCCTTTTGCCAAATATATTTGACTATGCTTCAGAATGTTATGATATTCCTCTAAGACAGATAACATATTGGAAACAATAAATAAAAATAAATTTTTGTAGTTATTTTTTAAGAAATGTGCTAGGAAATATATGGGAAAAAAAACAAAAAACCATAAGTACTATTCTTCTTTTTCCAATGTGAATAAATGCATAAAACCCCATTTCAGTAAAATCCCATATGTATAACCCCTTTACACAATATAAAGCACATGGAGTGAAAATATAACCTATTATTATAATTTCTTTGTCATTCCTAAATAAAAGTAGTTGGATGCAGGTATAAGCTAGTTTAAAAAAAATCTAAAAATTATTAAAATGATCTGAATCAGTGAAATTGGTCAATTGGTAAACTCCCTTGACACTTCACTCATAATCATTTTGGGATTGAACTGAGACCTAAAAGAGAGATGGGGATTAACTAAAGAAGAGGATATATTGTTATGTTCCAGACATGACTCTGAGAAAAGACCCTATGAATAGGAGAGAATGGTGAGTTTATGGGGCTTTAAAATGGAAAGTATGGTTAAAGTCAAAGAATAGAAGAAACAGAGAATAAGATGTGATTTTGGAGGAAGAGAGGACAGATGATGCAAAGCCTTGCTATGTTCATTGATTTGGGTATTTATTTGTAGAGTGATAGAAAGTGTGACAGTTTGAATTTGGTTAATCCCAAAAGGAGAATATATTTTTGAACTAATTCATATCTGTGGGTGTGAGAATCTTTGATTGCATTAGATTCAATTAAGGGATCTTGATTATATCACTTGATTAGATTGATTTTGATTGGTTCTCTGCCTTCAGAGACACACATAGAGAGACACTGGGAAAGGAAGCTGCCATTTTGAGCCTTCCATGTGAAAGAGAGGACTGCAGGGAGACAAAGAAGCCCCAAGAAACTGAGAGAGTTCCCAGAGTCTGGAATTAGCAGAGCACAGAGGCATGGAAAGAGGTCCCTGAGGGGCTGGGCCCACTGAGGAGCTCAAGGCTGGAGAGACAAGCTATATGCCTGATCTTCCACAGCTGGGCTTAGGAAGAAAGCAGAGCAGCCAAGGCTGAGAGAGGAGACCTGGAAAGAGATAGGCCATATGCCTAATTGCCCATAGCTGGCATTCAGGAGACAGTGAGCCCTTAAGGGAAGACAGGGACCTCTGCAGAAATCAGCTGCCATCTTGCCTCACCACATGCAGGACACCAGACTTACAAGTAGCTGACTTTGATGAGAAAGCATCTCTGATGGTCCCTTGATTGTGATATTTCACAGCCTCAGAACTGTAAGATTTTCCCCTAATAAAATTCCCATTATAAAAGCCAACCCATTTCTGATACTTTGCATCAGCAGCCCATGGCAAACTAAGACAGGAAGCTATTGCAAAATTTTAGGCTAAAAGATGATATGATAAAACTTGCACTTGGAAGACATTACTAGTTGCATTCTGTGGGAAGTATTTGGATAGTCAAGGCAAACCAGACAGGATGACTTTGCTGTAATCCAGCTAAGTAATGATAATATCTTGAATCGAAGTGATGTGGTAGACACGGAGAGAAGGAAGAGATTTGTGAAATATGTCAGTTATACAGCCCAGGTGTTAGTAATTGATTGTCTCTGGGGGTGTTGAACAGCCAGGTGACATGATGGCTCCTAGGTACTTATTTTGGGAAGAGAATGAATACTGTCACCTCTAATATAGGAATATAACTAGAAGAGAGGTAGGTTTGAAGGGAAAAATTATAAATTCTCTTTGGGACTTTTGATTTTGAGAAGCCTAATTTCCAAAATTTAGCAGCTGAATATGAGGAGAGCCCACTGAAGATAATTATACGTTAATTTCCCCCTACACAGCTATTCAATGCAGGAGTTCTTCACTTGGGTTCTTAGTATTCATTTCATCTCATTCTTTAATTTCTGTGCAAACTCATATGAGCAGATGACTCGCAAAATTATAATTTAAATTAATAATCCTCAACTCATCTCATCTCATCTCATCTCATTCTGCATTTCTCTTTAGGTAGTCTCATACACATAGTCTCAACTATCAGAACCATGGAGATGACTCACAAAGTTATAGTTAAAGTTTGGATTGCTATCTTGATAACAAGACCCAAATAAATCCAATTATTTATTGATGTTTCTTCTTAATTGTTTGAAAGTAAGATAAAAAATTTTAAAAGAAAGACAAGATTATTTCAGAGGGGGAAACAAAAGCAACCATTGACAGGCCAATTTAGAGAACTAAAAATTACTCTGGATACTTATGCAGGCCTTATTAGTGAGATTCAATAATGATTTTTGGGCTTTATGAAGATGTAAAATATTTTATTTGGTTGAATAATGAATAAGAAATGAAAAAATGAAGACAGTAGAGAAGGTTGCTTGTGACAGGGGAGAGGAAAGAGAAAAGAGAGTAGTAGGAGTGATATTGAGAGAAGGGACGTTTACTTTTTCTTAAAAGAAAAGAGAATATTTTCAAAAGCCCAGAGAAAATTGTAGTTACAAGGGAAGAGGTTGATTATGCAAGACAGAATGGATATTTGAAAATATAGACTAAGAGAGTAGAAGGAGAGAACAGTGAAAGAGAACATAGAGGACTTGAAACAGACTGCTAGGCTTCAGGCCCAAAATTTGTGATTTAATAGGTGGGCAGGGCCAATAATTTGCATTTTTAACAATTTTCAAGCTGAAGCTGACATTGCTGATTCTGGGACTATACTACCGCTGTGGATAATGGGGATATAAATTCAGCAAAATATGTAATAGCATTTCTGGGCACTGTTGAGCATTAATTTGAAATTGTGATCATGAATTTATTGTGCTCCCATTCTAGTCTAATAGTTGACTTTTGCTAGCAGCCCTTGGCTACTAGGGTGCTTTCTCATAAAGTAATTGGGCACAGTCAGGGTTAGGGTACAATGAAAAGGTGTCTGTTTATTAGTAAGAAGTTAATTAAATGATAAATTTTAAAATCATAACTGAAAATATTTTAAATCATTCTATGATAATATGCAATAGATGAATACAGAATTTCTTTCTATTAATATTGTTAGAGGTGCTCCCTTACAAAGTTTGCAATGATTAACAGGTCATAAGACCATGACTCAACTCCCCTGTGCCATAAATCAAAGAAGGGCAGCCTCCAACCATAACTGATTGAGTAAGCTATAGCCTAAGGGCAGCTTATCCCCTCCCAAGAATAAACGAAACGGAGCAGATAAGGGCCATCACCCGCTCCTGGCCCAAGCACCACTAAGCCCTCTCACATTCCAAGGCCTCCTAGCCCACTTCCTCTGGCCATTTGGCCCCAGACTGTACTTGGTTTCCCGGGGCCTATTCAAGTACTGTATAAAGCCACATTCACCACCCTCTGGGGGCAGGCTGAAGTCTCTCTTCAGACCCCTGCCATGCCAGCGGAGGTGGGGAGGGGATTGTGGGGGGAGGGGGAGGGAGAGGAGGGGTCTGAAGTCTATTCTTCAGGCCCCCTCCATTGGGAGAGCTTTCCATAACCTTCCTGCCCGTAATCATCATTCTCTGCATCCCAGTGAGTGCCGTTTTTCTCTAACAAATATTTATACAATTTAGCCAGCCTATTCAGAAGATAATATAACCAAAGTTTAAGAATTAAGAAATAATTATGATTATTGAATCATATTGATGCCTTTTTACTTCTAATATATTATAAAACAGCCAAAGGTTAATATCTAAAATTCTGAAACTGGCTAAACTGACCTAACCCTTTGTATATGATCATTTCCAACTAAAACCTGCCACTGTAACGATTATTCCAGACAGATCTTACTTTTGTATATGGTCATTTCTTACTAAGACCTGCTATTATGATGATTAATCCAGATTGATTTTACCCTCGTATACGAACATTTCTATTACAATGGTAACCATTCCACCCTCCCCATTTTGAAATCCTTAAGAAAAACCTTGTAACTGACCTCCATTCTGTACCACTCTACCCCAGATACCTTGATCTCTGATAATGATTGTCGTGATTGTAATTACCTTGTGACTCACCTGTTTTGTACCCACCTCCATCTGGTTGAGCCCTTAATGTTGAATAATGAAGGGACCTTCATTAGTAGCATAAACTGTAAATCCTGGATATTCTAAAACTAACAGGATTACTGCAATTCCCAGAAGCAGATATTTGGGACCATAGACCACTGACCTCCTTTGCTATGCTAGCAAATAAAATCTTTCTCTCTTTCAAACCTCGGTGTCACAGGAATTGGCTAATGAAGTAGAAAGGGCAGAAGAACTCATGTTTTTTCAATATCGATACTGTCTTAACTCAAAGATATTAGAGCAGGCTACAAGGTAAATAATTTTGTGAAAGGAAAGGGTTTTTTTGTTTGTTTGTTTGTTTGTTTCAAACTGGGCTTAAAATCTTGTTTTAATCACTTGTCTCAAAAATTTCTTTATAGACTGATTTTGAACCTTTTAGTGGATTATAGTTTCTCATTTATTTTAATGACACATCAAATTTCAAGGGATTCTGAATATTTTAAGGGTATTCGTAATCATTTTTTATTTTACAGTAATCAAATTACAAATAGAGAAGTGAATACATTTAAATTAAAAATGAATCTGTACCAAGATTTAAAGAAAACAAAATGAAGAAAGATTTTACATTCTCTTAGCCACAGGGTCTCCTAAAACCATACTAATCTGGGTACCTGAAAGTTGAATGAACCATTAAAGAAATACCTGTAGTAAATTTGTATGTACTATTCTATTTTTACCCATTATCAGAATTTTAAAGTCATTGTCAGAAGAAAAACTTGTTCACTAGAGCATTTCCTTGAAGTTAATGTAAGTCAGTTTTCAAACAATGCATTTCCAAACCAGGGGAACCAGGGCCTCCATAATAGGAAAGAGAAAGTTAAGTTCTGTCCCCAATTCTAGATTCAACCACAGCTGTCTCTCATCTGTTCTATACATTGGGTTCCAAAAACAATCATCATATATGAAATAAAAATGGGTTCAGATGCTTTAAAAATTGCTTGAAGAATAGTTTGTGAGAGACAAGCTTAATTGTCACTAATTAGTGTTTATTGTTAGGGCTTATTGGAATTGTTCAAGAGAAATATTCATGCAGCTACTAAGTATGTAAACACTTAGCAGTTGCATTATAGTGGGCATATTATTCAACTACCCTCAGTTTCTTCATCTGCAATATGGAAATACTAATATAAGTAGGTTACAATGTGGAATGTTTTAGGTTAGCGACTGGGATGTACTATTCTCTCAGTAAGTCAGCAGCAACAATTGTATTAGATATAATTATTATTAGATATTATTTTAAAGGCTATCCTTCAAATATTAATGCATTAAAAAGGAAGACCAACTTCCAGATAAGACCTTTTGTCACCACAATTTTTATAGCTATCTGGAAGATATTAACACACACACATACACACATGCAAGAGACAAATGATCATTAGCTACATACATGTAAAGAATTTTTATTATTATTATTATTAATTATAGACACTTATTACAATTGCCTGGTACCTGGAATCAACTTTAAACCTGCTTTAAAAAGAATGAATAAAAGTTTAAAATACAGCTTTAATAAGACCAGCTTATGCTCACTATAAAATCATAATTCATGTTAAAATGTACGGAGATATTTCACATAGTTTCTATTGACTTTAAACTCACTAACAGAAAATCATACACCTCTATATTCAGCATAGAAAGAAGGCCAGAGGACAATTTGGATATTTTTACTAGCAATCTAATAAAAACAGTCTTCTAAAGCCACACAAATAAGATTATTCTTAATATTTTCTGTATCCTAATATAATATGTGAAAAATATTATTTACTTTTAGCAAAAATAACCAAGTTTGGCTCCAAGTTGGTTATTTCCTGATAAATGATCTCAATTTTTAGGTGTAATTATGTTGCCAAGGTCAGAGGGATGAAATTGTTTACAGAAAAAAAATTGTAAATATATGAATAATTTATACTCATTCGCTGTGAGAAATCTGAAATGCCATACATTATACAGCATCTATGTGTATATCAACATACCCAACCACCTTTGACATTAGCTTGGAGACCTGTTACTTGTTCTTCCAATGAAATATGACCAGGAGTGACATGTGTCACTTCATGACCAATGCAGAAAAGCCTTAGTGTGTCTCCTCCACATTTCCTTTCCTTGTTGGAAGCAACTGTGGAAACCACAGATGAAAAAGCAGAGAAACAGCATGAGGACAGCCTGATCCCTGAGTACTTTGCTGGAGCTGTAGACTCACATCTGATCTAGTGTGAGGGAGAGATAAATTGTACTGTGTGAAGCTCCTGAGGTTGGAGGCTTTGTTTACCACAACTTAACCTAGCATTGCCTTGATTATTTAGTCATTTCAGGCAGAGCATGATGTAACTGCCGCTTCTCCAGCTGTAGATAAATAATGCTGACACACTTACCTCTCTATCTTCTAGTCACCTTTATATAACTTGGAGACTTTAAAAATGTTAAGCTACCACTTTTCTTATGGTGTGGCATTTCCATAATTGCTTAATCCCACCATTATAGTTGTTTGTTTGCTTATGATTGTTTAAAATTTTATTCTCAAAGGGTTAGCTTTCTTTCAAGAGTTTGCTCCTTTGCTGTCTTTCCACATTCGTGCTATAGCTACTGAAAAAAAATTATAGTTAAAATAGCTACTTGTTTATGTTAATGATATATTCAGTTAAATATTCAGTACTATGTAGTGGCATATTTCAAATAATATCTATCTGCGTGGATTTAAGAAAGGATTGTATTCAGTGCAGTCACTCGTATTATGCCTACATTATAGCAAATACGTTTAAGGCTAATGATCTTTATACTGAATTATGGGTGCTTTTTTTAATCAACTACATTGACTTTTTGCCTTAAGAAATATTTTATCATGTTACTTTGTTTCAATGAGTATTGTTACTAGAGATTAGTCACTTACTGAAACTCACCAAAAGTATAGGCCTAATCTTTAACTCACTTATTTTCTCAATCCAAAAGATTATTTTTAGAATTAACATTTTTACAAAGTGAAAAAGCTTGGAACATGAACATGTTGCCTCAAATATCAACATATTAACTAAATTTACTCAATTCTAGTAAGCATGAGAGACATGAATACAGATTTTATCATTCAAAAATTTATTTGCATAAGAATATTTATAGGTAATAACAGCATGAATCAAGATGATTCACATCCTCAAATTTTAAGTCATTTTCTTCTTGCAGAGTGTATTTTGTGCCAAACTTTCTTGCACATGCTTTCTCTCTCTCTCTAAATATATATACACACACATGCACACAAACTATATATATATATATATATATATATATACACACACACACACACATAATACAAAATTAGCTTATTGGAATATACATAGACATAAATTTAAAAGAAACTACATCGAAATATACATGTATATGTAATAAAATACATTGATGTATTAAATTTTTATATAGATATATACTGTTTATAAACATATATTTCAATAAGATCCTTTTTTCATTATCCCAATATATAAACTTCCAATCATTAAGAACAATGGAATGAATGTTTAAAAGGTAGGTGATTTTTTTGGATTTTAATAATTTTTTCTGGCACTTTAGATTGGAGCATTAACTCTTTCAAGTCATTAGAGTGACATTAATTTCTATACTAAAGTGAATTTCTAAAGGCCAGAGGAGAAATAAATTAACTAGTGTCACCTTTGTGCTCTGTAATTTCAAATGGTTTGTTTCCTTCTCAGGAGGTGACACCTATCAGTGTCAGAACCTGTTTCAATGGGTTGCAAAATGCTCACAAGAATGAATAATTTTCACTTGTTTACATGTAAAATCAATGTCTAGAAGAATATAAACTTGAGTGAGAAAAGGAACAAAATGCTTTTAATAATTTTTGATGTAGGGACTGTCACAAACATTGTTTAATGCAATCTTCAATTATATGGGGGAAGTTTGATTACTTCCATTTTGAAAAAAAAAACAAAACAAAACAATTGAAATATATGTATCGAATCCAAGGTCAAATGTTTAAATGTCATGGTTATAATTAAACTTCATTATTATGGTTTCAATTCAATATTCTTCTAAATTTACTCCATGTCACTTTATCTTTACCTTTTATCATTACTGCATAGTTCAAAGAAAGAACAGTTGGCACTCGGAATGCAACATTCAGCATATTAAATATGAAAAGGAAATTGGAAGGCTCTATAGCATGGTCATTTATCTGTGCCTCCCAAAAAGTTATGTTGAAGTCGTAGCCCCAGTACCTATGAATGTGATCTTATTTGGAAATAGGATCATTGAAGATATGATCTAGTTGAAATGCAGTCATATTTGATAAGGGTGGGCCCTAAATCCAATGAATGGTGTCCTTATAATGAGAGGAATATTTGGAAACACAGAGACACATACAGAAGGAAAATGGTCATGTAAAGACAGAGACAGGTATTGGAGTAATGCAGCTACAAGCCAAGAAATGCCAAAGATTGCCAGTGACCACTGGACGTCGTTAAGAGGAGCAGAAGGATTCTTCCCTAGGCCTTCGGGGGTAACATAACCCTGCCGACATCCTAATTTTAGACTTCCATTCTCCAGAACTGTGAGAAAGTAAATTTCCATTGTTTCAAGTTACCAAGTTTGTGGTATATGTTATAGTAATCCTAGGAAACTAATACAGTAATCCTGGGAGAGTACAAAAAGTGCTTCTGGTACAAGTCAGCTTTTTAAAAAATTTTTTGAAGTTTTGAATTAATTTGCCCCATTCAGGTCACATATGCTTAGTCAATGAAGCTCTAGACTATCGTAATCCAAGTATCAGAGATTTTGTGCATTGCTAGAGACATAATACATGGTTCATTGTTGAGGTAAACAATTCTTTAACCCATAGGAAAATATTTCATTTAGTCTTCTTAATTTCAGTTCATCTTTAGAGAAAACCTACCACCACCACTTTAAGAGTCCACCTTTATAGACACTCACAACTAGGTATATGCTAACTGATTTTCTAAAGGTTTTTTAGGAATGAACAGTAATAACATATGTGCTTTGCTTTTCAAAGTATCTGTTAAATGAGTGAAAAAGACTTCATAATATAAAATAAAAACAAGATATATAGCATCAATATCAAATCAAATTTCTTGAAAGAGTGCTTAGTGGTCATTATTTCCATTTTATTTTTACTCACGCTTTATTCATTTCTATGTAGCTTTCAATTTAACTTCTCTGTATAAATGATCTCTCAAAGGTGATCCACAATTGCAAAATCAGATGGCAAATCTTTATTCTTTTTAACATCATTGTGGCTTTGTTTTTCAAGAGCACATGGAACATTTAATATAGACCATAGGTGAACAATAAAATGAATCACAAAACATTTAAAATGATTGAAGTTATATGTTCTCTGACAGGAGTTGAGTTAAATTAGAAATTAACAAAAATGAGATATAAAAAAAAAAAAAATAGAATCTATAAGACCTCCACAGTGAAGTCTACAAAATGTCACCGTGGTCTATAAAAGAGATCAAAACACATGTACAGATATGCTTACATTAGCGGATTGGAAGACTTAATATTGTTAAGATATCAGTTATCCCCACATTTAACTACAGAGTCAAAATAATTTTACTCAAATTCCAGTACACTTTTTTTTTTAGAACATGACAAGCAGATTCTAAAGTTTATATGGAAATGCAAATAGCCTTGAATAGCCAAGGTCATCTTAGAAAAGGTGAACAAAGTTGTAAGAATTGCATTACAACTACAGGACTTCAAACTTACTATAAAGCTGCAATAATCAAGGCAATGTAGTATTGGTATAGGATCAACAAATAGATTAGTCAATCAGACTAGGAAGTCTAAAAGTAGACACAGAATATATATTCATTTGATTTTAAATTAATGTGTCAGAGCAATCTAATGGAGAAAGTCTTTTCAACAAATGCTGTTGGAATAAATTAGTATCCATAAGGAGAAAACAAAACCCCTTGCTCCCTATCTCTTATGATACCTTAAAGAGGTATGAGAATTCTTTCTGGGGTGATTATAACATTCTATATTTTGAATAGGTTTGGGGTTACATAGTTATATGCATTTGCCCAAACTCAGCAAATGTACACTTAAGATTTATGCATTTCAGTGTATGTAAATGTTATCAAAAAGGAACTATCTTTAAAGAAATATTGGCCTCTAAATAATGATTTAAACATTATCGCATTTGGTGGAATTATACTGATGTGAAATTTACTTTGAAACATCAAAAATAACATGGATTATTGGAAGGATATAGGGATAGATAAGTGATATGAAAATGCAAATACAGGAAATCTTTTTGTGATGGAATCTAAGCCCTATTTATTTGAATATTCATTGTAAAACTCATTTTTGCCATATGTTTGAAAATTTTCATAGTGAAATGTTGAAAATAAAATACAGAGGAATCATACCAGATATAGTTACGCTCTCTATAAAGTATGGACCAAGAAACACATAAATGGCAAAAATTTACCTAAAATAGGAAAAGAGGGTTATAAAATACCCTTAAGGAAATTGTATATTATGCTTATAATTTATTGAGTATGGAAAATAAAGTCTTTAATTTCATCCTCAATAAATGTTATATATATAAATGAGCACATTATTTTACAAATTAAAAAAATAAAACTTATTTATAGCATTATTTTAAACACAGGGTAAAATAATTTTCCAATTTTCCTGCTAGAGGTGCATTGTTGTCTCAAGTGTACAGATATCAATGTGAAAGGCTAACACACAAATATAGAAATATTTCTTTCTGTTACTTTTTCTTTCTTTTTTATTTTCTTTTGCAAAAAAAAAAAAGAATTCTAAGCAACATTTGAAGAAATGATTATAGTTTAAATAAGATGAATAAAACTGAAATTATTACAGAATATTTCCAGATATTAAATTTAAAATATCATTTTCACAAAAAATCATGGAAAGAAAAAATTATAAAAAATATTAGAGGCCATTTTTAATTTCTCCAGATAACTTAAAACTTCTCATCCTTGTATAATATTATTTATTATTTATATATGATTTTTTCATTTAAAAATTTTATTGATGTATATCATTCATACATGAACATACCTAAACATTAACTATAAAGCAAAAGTTGCAAACTTAGAAAACTAATGTACATATCATCATACAGGGCTCCCATACATCACTCCACCACCAACACCTCACATTTTCATGAAATATCTTTTACAAACTATGAAAGAGCATTGGCAAAATATTACTTCTAACTCTAGCCAATATCTTACATTTGGTGTATTTTCTACCAACCCACCTGATTAACACCATGTGTTAGTATTATGTATTTGTTATAGTTCATAAGAGGATGTTTTCATATTTTTTTGTTAACTGCAGTCTATATTCCACCACAAAATTCACTGTGTTATACAATCCCATGCTTTGTACAATCCATTCAAAGTGTAAACTCCGTGGCTCTTATTTTCATCATAGAGTTGAACTGTCATCATCATCTCAGTCAATTTTAGAATGTTTTCATTACTACAAAAGGAAAAATTCCTTACTCCCTTATACCCCCTATTGATATCCTCTTTGCCATTGTTGCAAAGATATCACAATATTACTGTTAATTAGCATCCATAAGTTACATTAGTTGCAATTTTCCCATGTATCACCAATTTCTAAACACTCTGTAAAAGAAGAATATTCTTACATTTATACTATTAACCACAATCTTCATCCACCACTGAAATCACTATATTATACAGTACCTAGATTATTCTCTAGCTTCCTTTCAACTGGCATTTACATCCACAGATTACCCCTTTCAGCCACAATCACATTTATAAACCAGCAGTGTTAAACACACTATAATGTGTTACCATTAGCTCTATTCACGTCCACACTTTTACAATAACCTTATTAAAAATTCTATGTACATTAAGCATCAGCTCCCATTCTTAACCTACATTCCATCTGCTAGTAACGTATACTCTAGAGCAGGGGTTCTTAACCTTTTTTGTTTCATGGACCCCTTTGTCAGTCAGGTTAAAACCATGGACCCCTTATTAAGTCCACACTATACTATCTTATTTAATAAATATATCACACCCACACTAACATGTCCCCAAAAGAATAATGTTGTGTTTTTTTTGTTAATTTAAATTCAAGTTCATTGACTACTTATTAAGAACCCCTATTCTAGAGTTTACCTATGTGAATTTTCTCATCATATTCAATTCATATTAGTGAGACCATACGATATTTGTACTTTTGTGTCTGACTTATTACACTCAACATAATGTCCTCAAGGTTAATCCATGGTGCTATATGAATCCTGATTTCATTTCTTCTTATACTTGAATAACATATAATGCTGTATTCTGAATTTTCCAAATGCTGGTGACAATAATTATTTTTCTTCCTCTAAATATTTTATTCTACATAATTTACTCCCATATGCTAGTGTTTAAAAAGCAAATATGGTAGAGAGTTGCTTTAGAATAAAGCAAATCTAGGTTTCAATTAACTTCTGCTTGCCAGCTTTGGGACTTCAATTTACTCCCTATTTTACTTAGCCTCAATTTCCCAATATTTAATATAGAGGACTTCATTTTTCACTAGGATCAAATTGATTCCTCTATTTCAAAGGAAGGAGATACAACATGAAAAATACAGCCATATTTCATTCTACAAAGCTTATGTAGTATCATGTTCCCATCATAATGATTGTTATATACTAAGAGTTCAATAGTTTTATTTAGTAATTAACTCCATTTTAACAAAATCGCATAAGAAAAAGCTTCAAACTTAAGGTTTGTTTTGAAAAGTCTGTAAAAATGTTAACTGTCTGAAATGTAAAAGCAAATGTTTTTAACAATTCCAATAGATATTTCTCTTCAACATAAGAAAGAGTAATCCTGCAAAGTTAAATGTATACATTATTTATGGGGATTAACCTTTGAAAATAAAGATATAACTACAAAGATTTGAAAGCTGGAGACTTCACAGATAAATTTCTAAATTATTAGAAATAATGTGACAAGCCCAAAGACAAAAAAACAGTTTCCAGAAAACAGACCAGTTCAAAGTTGAAGGTTATATAAATAGCAAAAGGATCAAAATAAACAATCTATTTCCTGGATGTCGTAGGATTATTCTCTTCTTAGATGAAGAGAGACTTCAATTTGAATTTTTAAAAAAATTATCTCACCGTTCCCAATTTTTAACATTTAATATAGCATATTTTTATACTCTTCAAAATTAACCATCAATTTGGAAGCTGCTTCTTATGCTTTACATACATACACAGAATACAGCTTGGAATTGAAAACAAAAAGTGAATGGTTGTATTTTTCTCAAAAAGTTTAAATATTCAGAATATTCTCACCAAGATAGTTATTTATAGTTGTATAATATGTGGGAGCAGAGAGATGAATGAAATGATCCCTTGTGGATTCTGCCATTTCTGTAATTCAGTCTGAGTATTCTCATAAACTAGAAATAATCTGTTCAGTCTCAATGATCTGTGGAAACTACATGTAAAGCAGGGAGAAAAGGACTTGGACCAGATGGACTGGTTAACAATAGAACGTCAATTGCCAAGAAAATAAAAATAAGAGGTAGGAAACCACAGACTTGACATGAACATTTCCTTTACCTGAGAGACGTGGAGATAACCGTGATTCCACACTTTCGGCAAACATAATCATTCTGTTCACTATAAGAACCAATTGTTCTTATCCAGGTGGAACTAAAATTAATTTCTAAATTATGAACCAACAGATTGCAATAAACCTCCCTCTCATTTAGTAATAGAAAGACCCAATGTTATAGAGTTTACGGAAAATTTTAAAGGAATATATATTTTGCATATTATAGTAAGAAATGACAGGCTTCAATGATGATGTTTTTCAAGACTAACTTTAACAAATTTTATCTTAGTACCGAAATGGTCAGTATAAACATAGATTATATTGATCTGCATTTGGTTTTCCCACATTTCAAATCACCATGATATTCAACTATTAATTGTAAAACGGAGCTCTCTAGCTGAGTATGTTTCCTTGTCTTTCCAGTTCATTACCTCTCCACTGTAGTTGCCAAATCTTAATGACAACATTTACCAAATGGAATTATATATAAAGTCTTAAAATATATGGCTATAACTAATAGAGCCTTTTTCATTGAATTTTGGCATATTAACATTAGATAACCCTATATACTTTAAAAGAAATAAGTTTATGATAAATAAAAATAGACTATTTTACTGAAGCAAACAGAACTTCTATGATACATGGTAACTGGTAACCCAGGTGAATACAACTTTTAGAAATATTTTTCTGCCTGGGAAATAAAAATTATTTAGGAAAATCTGGGTATTTGAGAAATGTATTTCTCTGTCTTTAAGGGATATTTTTTAAAAGCATGAAATATTGATGCACTTCTAGTGTGATGGACAAAAATGATGAGCTAGGCTTTTGCATAGTGTGGCACTTGTTTTGTTAATACCCAGGACAGGTATACCACACATTTCTTAACATGTTGTCACATGACACACATCATGTAATTCAGAACATGTTTATACACAATCTCAAGCAAATAGTTTTTGTTAAAATTAAGCCCTAAAATCAGAAGAAATTGTTTCAAAATTAATTACATATGTCAAAGAAATTGTGGAAACAGCTGAATCTTAGTTATACCCTTGTGGTGGATTGAATTTGGGTACCACAGTTTGGACGTGCTTTTGGTCTTGGTTCACATTCTGGTGAGTGTTGCTCCATTTTAAATAAGATCTTCAAGATGTGGCCCAACTGAATCACTTTGGGCTTTAATACAGATTAATGGAGTCCTTTAAAAGCAAGGTGAAAGTGAGGCAGAGAGAGAAGTCACTGGGAGCATCCAAAAACTTGAGGTCAATGGAATCCAGAAGAGAAGAGAGATGGCATCTCCATATGCACTGCCATGTGATGGAAAAAACAATAACTAAAGATGGATGACCAGCAGCCAGCTACAGAAAGCTAGTCCTTGGGGACTAAGCATCACCTTGATGGTGCCTTGACTTTTGACAATTCTTAGCCTAAAATCCGTGAGTTAATAAATTCCTGTTTTTTAAGCCAACTCACCCTATGGTATTTGTTTTAGTAGCTAGGAAACCATTCAACCCTCAAGTGGAAATATAGAATGTGCATTGGGGTATGCAAGTCTGAAGTCCATGAAATCTACCTGGAGATAGATAAGAGATGACGTCTGAAGGCAAATCTTTAGGCACACCAATTATTTAGAGGTTTGGAAGGTGACTATAAACCAAAAAACACACTGAATCAGAGTGGTAAATAAGTGGAAAGAAAATTAGGAGAAGGGTGTGATCTTTGAACAAAAGGGAAGAGATAGTTTCAAAGATGAGAATGTTTTGAAATCTACTATTAGGTAGAGTAAGGCATATGAAAGTTGAACATTAGATTTATCATCATGGATATTTAAACTATGTGTGTCTCGTTTTTCTTTTAAAACTTTTATTTCTTTCTAGCTAATAACATTTCTATTTAACCATGGCTAATATTTATGGTTGAGACATTTGTCTTAAAAACTCGGATCAGAGAATTTCCTCTTATTTCTATGATGGAGTGAGTTGCTGCATATCACAGAGAAGAACTAGAAACTCTATATAAATAGAAATTTATTTATCAAGAGAATTTCCGAGACATAAAGGATTCAAGTGATCAACACAGTTCTTGGAGAGAAAGAAACTACAAGGATGTGAACGGACATTGTGCAGTATTTGCCAATACTTAGAACGAATCATGACAGAGGATTAGAAGAGGGCAACTTCTACAAGGCAGGGAATATTTGGTAATTTGACAGGGCTGGAAAGATAAAAACTGGAAATTGGAGACTGTTTCAAATTTTTGAGGAATGGCTAGAATCTGGTGAGAAGGGAGGTATAAGGAAGTGAATGATAGTTTTCCACTTGAAGAAACTGAAGGATTCTTAACTACACACGACAAAATAAAAAAAATAAAAAAAAATGCTAGTGAGAAATCTCAAGTAAGGCACACCATTTCTACATTTTAACAGTATTGAAGAGACAAGAAGTGCTTATGACCTGGAGCAAACTAGAAGTGGGTTGAACTTTGCAAAAACTGCAATTCATGCTATCAACAGAGTCTTAATATAGATTAAGGTGAGTTTTTATAAGTCTATCAGACTTATAAGTGCATCAGAGAGAATGGAGTGACTGGGGTACCAGTAAATATTTTAGCAACCACCTTTCCAAAAAAGAAAAATAAAGACCTGATTTGTAATGGTTGCCTATTTCCATGGTGTAAGTATTCCCATAAGGGCAAATTTCAATCTGCCAACATGATGTATCTTAAAAAAGTTGGGAAGAGATACACACAATTGGCTGTATGAGAAAGGCTAAGCTGGATCCAGAGCACCGATGGGGCAGTGTGCCCTCTCCATAAGCTCATAGGGTCATAAAATTAAAAATATGCAATATTTGACATTCAATAAAAACATTAAGAATGTACAAGAAGCTGTACTAAGAGAAAATAAAAGGATGCAAGAAACCGACATATGAATGACCTGGTCACAGGAGTTTGCAGAGATAAATATTAAAATAGGTGTATTTAATATGTTCAATAAAGTATGTTACAAGGTGGAGACTTTCACTAGGAAGCTAAGATTTACTTTTAAGAGAATTTAGAATTCAAATATATAATTAACCATATGCAAAAACTAACTTAAAATTTATCAAACATCTAAATATATAAACTAAAATGCTTAGAAGAAAACAGATATAACATTTGATCACCTTAAATTTGTTAATTGTTTCTTAAATATAAAATCAAAAGTACAAAAAATAAAAAAATGAAATTGATAATTTAGACTTCATCAAAATTTTAAAAAATCTATGCTACCAAGGATATCATCAAAAGAGGGAAAATACCTTTTATTATACCTTCCCTAAATAACTTTCCATACACTTTGACCTATGTAATAACTTCCCAAAGAAAAGTATCTCTAGAGATAAAAGGCTGTGCCTATTCTATATCCAGATTTGAAATGCTTAAAATATTCAAAATAAAGATAAATGTATACAAACAAATAATCATAATTACTATTTATTTTGCATATTTGGGTTGTCTGTATCAATTTGTCCATTATTATTTAAACTTAAACATTATAAACAATTTATTTAAAAACAATAATAGCAGGGAGCAGGTGGAGCTCAGTGGTTGAGTGCCTGATTCCCATTTCTGAAGTCTTGGGTTCAATTCCAGGAACCTCCGAAAACAAAAATTGTAAAAACAGTAGCAACTTTATCCCACTTCAATTTCTCTATATAAATATAGTTTATTCACATTAAAATATCAATATCACTATTGTTAGTAATTACTGCTTATTAATATTTTTGCCTCATTTATTATTTTATTTACATGTAATTCAGTTTTAGTATGAAAAATTGAAGAGTTAGATATATATTTTCTACATCATTACCCAGCTTTCTGGAAAACTTTTTTTGGTGGGATCCTTTTTTTGTTCCATTTGTTCTTTTTTAAATCAAAGATATGCTATGCTGTGTTCATATTAATGACAAAGTTAAAGTAAAATTAAAATATTCTTTTTGAAAATTTCAGGGGGGGAAGACATCTTAATAATTTGCCATTTGTAGTATGCATGATTTAGGTCCTGTCTGATAGGCATTTGCTAATTTTAAAATCTTTGTTATATTCATTACCTGACTTATATAATAAGTAATTATATCCATGAAACTATTGTGGGCTTCCTGCAACCTCAGGGAGTTTTTGTATCATATAAATCATGAGAGGTTAAATGTTATTAATTGAACATTAGTATTTTGGTTGTGTTCTTTCTTTACTTATGTCAACTCCACCTTGCCTGTCCCACTGAGAACAAAACAAATCCAAAATGTAGTGTGATCCAACCCTATGGGGGGAAATAAAAATGTCTTTTGAAACCTGCTTCCGTGGAAGGAATGTACACTTTACAAAAGAATTACTTTGGGAGGTTTGACCTGTGGTTTTGGAATTTCAAGGAAAAGCTACAATCTAGCAAACAAATAATAATCACTCTTTCAAGACCTCAGACATGTTTCAAGACATTTTAAATAAAAGCTGCTAAATTTTATAAAGCACTTACTAGATCCTAGTCACTATGCTAGATCCTTTACAGACATAATTTCATTTAATACTTGCAAGACCCTGTTATACGGACATTTGGAAAGAAGCCAATAACTAAAAGATGTTGTGAAGAATTTCAAAATAATTAAATTGGGAATACATATAATAGCACTGCATATTTTAATTTTCAGCATGGCAATTTATTAGTGGTAATGTTTTTATAAGAAATGTATTATTTACATGTATTAAAATAAATCTTTTACAAAGTAGCCTAAATAATTCTTTGAGAATCAAGGCAAGACATTTTTATGAAAGCTGATTATAAAATATATTTTAATTAATAAACATTGAACTGTTTGCAATCAGTGATATATACCTATTCATATTCATATATGTATTTCCAACATACTTTATGTTTCTCAATGATTTCCAAATTAAATATTTTCAAATCTTCTCACTAAATTAATTTATTTTCAAGCATTAGATGGTCATTGTTTTAGGTTTAGAAGGATATATTTTGCAAATGAGTAAACTGACAAGGCAGTTGGGTCAGAAAAATCAGTGAAAGTCTTGGGAAATACCTAGATTTATCAGATAATCAGAATTAGCCAAGAAAATCATTAATGTGTCTAAGGACCAAATGAATTAAAATCTAATTAAGAAATATAGACTATTGGGTTATTGAAGATTTCAGTTGATGAACAAAGAATTAGGTAAGGTATAACTTGAATATAAGACTTTTGACTTACAGAACCATTTTCTTTGGATTATGAAGACATTGATATAGAATTTAAAAAAATAGAGTTGAGTGATCCAATCAGGATAGTCTAAAGAACCCAATCAATATCCACCAATCACAAATTGTTTGGATTGATAAAATTATTATCTTGGTGTACCAAAGTTTTTTTTTAGCATGGGATGATTTAACTAAGTATAGAAATATTTAGGGCAGTCACAAGTTTGTGTTAATATTATTGCATTAAGAAAGCTTTGCATTTTCCAATATTTTTAATTTTTAAAAAATATGCCTTATTTGATTTTAGTTTGTAATTCCAAACTGAAAATAAGTTTATTTAGACATGATTATTTCTTTTTTCATTGCATAATAAACATGCAGTAAAATACACAAAACTTGAATTTTTACCTGTGTATGCATTTATGTAACCACCATCTAGATCAAGGTATATATATTTCCATCAAAAAAATTCCCTCATGCTCCTTCATGGTCAATACTCCCAGAAATATTCACGGGTCTGAATTCTTTCAACAAAGATTAGACTGGCCTCTTCTTAAATCTGTTTTAAATGCAATCATAAAGTAAATATTCTTTTGTGACAATTTCTTTTACTGAACCTCCAAGAGAAATTAGTTCCCAAAAAGATATGTACAAAAATATTCATAGTAGTTTCATTAATAATAATTGTTTCGTTAATAATAGCCCATAACTGGGAATAACCCAGTTGTCCATCAAGATAAAAAGAAATTGTGATGTATTCACTTACATAATATTCAAATAAATAAGAATGAACAACTCACACACAACATCTTGTCTTATAGATTTGCTCTTTAATGTAGAAACTTACTAACTTGTATACTCTACTGACACATTTAAGAGACCTTAAGTTTCATCATATTTACAAGTTAAGTTTATAATATTTATAAAATTAAGTTCTTGAGAAAGATTGTAATGTAAATATTTAAAAAGGAATTAGACACTTTAAATATATAAAGATGGTTGAAAATATTTGAAAGTATGTAAGTTTTATAATGACCCTAAACACTTATCAAGGACTTCCTAAAAAGTGATTGCTAAGTTATTACTAAAAACATAAATAAATAAATTTTGTATGTTGAATCAAGGCTAGATTTTGCAATTACAAGGAATTGAAAATTAAACTAAAGAAAATTCTTGAGTGTTCACTTCTGTGACCTAAACTGCCCAACAGGGCATCAAAAAACAAGAAAACAAAACAAACAAACAAACAACAAACCTCTCAGATGCAGCAGCATTAAACACAATTTAGGTTTAAGACAAACAGAGTTCACCTTCTATTGGTCCTTTGGATTTTAAAAATATTTTATCGGAAAGCACTTTGACCTGAAATATTGCTTAATGGTATGTGGGAGCCAGGTCTTTAGAGTTCCTACCTTTTCTAAATTGTTGTGCCTTTTTACATATTATGCTCATCAATGTACAGATAATGTTGCCTCCCTTATTGTTATGGACTTTGTACAGTTTAACAATTTTTAACAGACATATAGTTTGCAATCTACTCCGTCTTGCAGTTATATATTGAGATTTTTTTGTTATCCTTTTATCCCTTCTAGTTTATCCTTCTCTATTCTTGTATGTGATACAGTAAATAAATCTAAGTATCAAGAAGATAAGCAATTTCCCTTTATTAGTAGTATTTAATATTTTTTACAAAAGCATAAGGTGCACCATAATAATGGTATTAATAAAATAGCCCTAATTATTCATCTAGTGGCAATCTGAAGAGGGTGAAAAGGAGAAGGAGGAAGTCTGAAGGATGAGTTAATGAGATAATTATCATTATGTTTCTGTAGGTTTTTTGCTTACTTCCCACCTCCAAGCTTTATAATTTCATACTGTTCCACCATGAATATGAGTTTCTACATTTTCCAGATAAAAAGTTGCTTCTCTTTGCAATTATGATAAAATTTAAAAAAGGAGAAGCCAAAGCTTTTAAACTGAATTGCTTTAAAATTCTTAAGGCTCCCTGGACTCCTGTTAGCTTATCTTGTTCTTAATATCTGTTATAAAAACACATTTCTCCTTTTTTTTTTTTTTTAGTACATTTCTAAATTTCCATTACGTCCTTATAAACAATTAAATCACAAAGTAAGCAAAGCCAATTCAATGGTGACTGAATGGCTACCACCACT
The DNA here is from genome assembly GCA_029593785.1 of Cabassous unicinctus. Taxonomy (NCBI): domain Eukaryota; kingdom Metazoa; phylum Chordata; class Mammalia; order Cingulata; family Chlamyphoridae; genus Cabassous; species Cabassous unicinctus. The sequence continues at coordinate 13,829 of JAQZBX010006345.1, read as the reverse complement.
ACACAGTATTAAAAATTGAAAATGAACAGAGTTTAGCTTTACCAGCTAATTTAGTTAGGTATCACCCTAAGGCATCAACACCATTCATCACTATCACTGCAGCCTGGCATGTTGCACTATCACTAGTTGCTTTTACAAAGCAAATTAAGAATTTTGCTTAGGAAAGGAAAACAAACATTTAACATCCTTTATATATAAGTCCGTTGTATTTAACTCCAGTGTCACTATTAGCCCTCACATTTGGAGTTACATGTTCTGATACATATATGTGCTGCAGTGTATAATTATTTATGGCTCCCAGATTCCTGTTAATGATAAAGCATCTAAAAGACTATATTTCTATTGAAAAATAAAAATATGTTCTAAGAAGACAGAAAGGAAACTGTATTTCTGTGTTTACTAATAAATACCAGGTAAATAGCCTTTGTACATCAGTTTTTTAACTATTTTTAAATCTTATAAGATCAGGTAGTGAATGCAGAAAATTTCATTCATTTTTAATATGGTATAAGCACTATGCTATTGTGTTGCAACACAAAACTGCAATCCACTCTCAAAGTTAAGATTTCACAGCAGATTTGAAGCAAGTAGGAACAGTTGATGATTTTTACAAACCAGTTACTATAATCATAGAATCACATGATCAAAGCCAAGTTTTGAAAAATAAAATTGTCTACTTCAATGCTCTTACTTTTCAATGAGGAAAATGAAGGGCTGAGGAATTAAGACATTTGTAGTCTCGAATTGCCTAGTTCTTATTTGGGGCTCCTAATTTGATGTTCATTCTATTGCAAAATACATACTTATTAAAGTTTGTAAAATAAAATCTTGAATGTTGCAAAGCCCTCTACATATACAGAGTAAGGAGTTTATCTGCTTTGGAACTACAGAAAATGGAAAATTCCAGAGGCAAATTTTGGCAGTTTTCATTCAAACATTATCAAGAAAAACTGTACCCTTAGCCAATAGGCTTTGACTCTTTTACTGCCATCCTTAATATCGAGATAAAATTGAGTGTTTGCAGTCAGTGGGCCTGTATTCTGCTGGTGCAATTTACAGGGACATTGCTTATGAAAATTGGGTGCATCCAGCTATCATATTTTCCATTTTACACAATTGACTTGTCTAACTCCATTGTTCTGATTCCATGTTCACTCAATATGCTTTGACTTGCCCAAGGTCTGATTGCAGAAAGAAAATAGGGTGATCACATCCAAAATGAATAAATTGGCATTCTTTGGTCCAAAAGATTATTTAGATATTAAATTTGGGAATACTTTCCTGAGTCTTCAAAGTTTGATTAGTCCAACCTTTAAGCACTATCATAGCACCTCTATTACAGTCCCTAGAGCACCATTTAGCATTTGCTTGTTTGTCTGTCACCTCCACTAAACTGTGTGCTCCCAAGAAATATATCATAATTTTTAAAAAAATGTATTTTTAACCAGTGCAAAGAACAGGGTGGTATTACCAGGGTGCATAACGGCTTCTCAATATATATTTTCAAAAGCATGAATGACTTATTGATGGAATTATATATTCCAGAAATATGAAGTTTCCAGAAGACTAATATCAAATAGTTAATATTTTAGTGCAAATATCTTGAATATAGCAATTTTTACAAAATATCACCTACAGATAACCAATTAATGATGCAACATAAAAATTTTCAAGTCCTAAAATGGAAAAGCTGCTACTGCATTCTGATAGGTAAAAATAAAATTGGCTAATGCAATGTTTAATTTCAAAGCCTGGGTAATATTTTATCTACTTTTATGTAGTATGAATGTCTTTATGGGCCATGTACTTCAGTAACAGAAAGCTTTCTACCCAGAAAGGTAGGAACTGGATGCAAACATTTTCCCATCAGATCCTTGGTTATCTTTGATGGGTAGAATTATATCCACTTTTTATTATAAATATATAGTGATTCAAAATATCAAGCAACATAAATCTTAGTTTGATGCACAAGTTACAGTATGCACACAATTACATCTTTTTGCAGAAAATATCAATCTAACCCTGTGTATACAGATCTACCCTGCATAGATTTTCTTTTAACCATATTGCCTTACTTCACTAACTGCACTGTCCAGAAAAAGCAAGATATCATATAAAAATGAACAGAAATGTGTACTTGCCCTCATACACATATACACGAAACCCTTTAAGTGTGTCTCATTTCTCTTTCTTACTTTGCCTTACACTTATAGAATATAATCTACTTTTGATGGCAACATTTTCAGTTTTATTATCCTCTATTTTTTACTGTCATCAAATAAGGACCTTGTTTACACTGAGTTTAAATTCCTCCATCACAGACAATCAAGGGCATACAGATGTCCAGTAACTATTACTGTCTTGTGAGAACTATTCAAGATAACACATAAATAGTGATTACTAACACAGGGAAAATATGAGGAACAATATCTAATCAAATGTATCATGTAACTTGTCAGTATATATTCTATGTCAATAATTAAACATTTAATGTCTGACTAGAAAGTAAAGCAGACAGCGCAGCATGGTTGACACTTTCAATAACATCATCAAATAATTTGTAAGAGTTTCCAAGTTCTAAGGTAGGTTCTGAATACTACATTAATTCACAAAGCCTATCAGAGTCCTATTCAGTAAGTAATTGCTTCACTCTATTAATTTTTGCCCCAGTGGCCTGAATTCTCAGAGGAATCTTTTCAATAAACATTGATTAATGGTTTTGAATTCATGCTGTTCCTCTATAATATTTATTGAAACTCAGATGCAAAATGTGATTTTTCTCTGTGGACCATTTGAGATTAATATGTTCATGATTTTAATATAATCTAGTGTATTTATATTATTACTTAGTTCTTTAGTAAACCAGGCATTTACTGATGGATCTTATAAACTCATGAAACTTTGGAACACACACTTTATTAATCACAATAACGTATCTAGTAAAGTTTCAAGATATGGCTAAAATTTCTGATTCTAGTACTAGCTTCCAAAGTGGAAAGGGCTTAGCTATGTGTGATTCAGGTTCCCTGAAGTTCCAGGGCACAAGATATTATGCTCTCTGAATACTCCTAAGCTAGCTGTGCATAAATAATAAGAAATCTTATTAAAAGAAAAAAAAAAAAAAGAAACATTTCACCTACAATAGGATCCTTTCTAATGTTAAACAACCTCATTTGGTCACCATTGATTTAGCAGCTGGTTTCCCTAAGTAAGCATGCAGACATTGTTGTACATAGACAGTCTGAGAGAACATATGGCTATTCTGTTATTATTTGGATACAATCTCTGCAGTAGGTTCAAATTAATATTCTGTATGCCATGTTGCTGTCTACCTAAGAGTTACATAAAAATTCACTTGTGTCTATCAATCCAGAGACCTAATAAAAAGCACTTATGATTTCATAAATTCTGAATTTTGGTGAGGACCAATTCTTCAGGCATATTTGTGAGGAGCAAATATATCAAACAGTAATTTATAAATGTATTCATTTAAATAAATAAATAAAATAAGAATCAAATATATATAAAATCACTATGATTCTTAGAAAACTGATCTACAGCTTTACATTAAAAGTACAATATTTTGGCAGAGCCTTATTTAAAATGCCTACCACCTTAAAATTGATGTTATTTATATTTATTATACAACATCACTTTCCATATCAGTCTATAGTAATATATAATATATATATACATATATATATAAACTGCTTTTAACTTTAATAGCTATGTCTTAACTTTAGTTTATTCTGTCAATTTCCTAAAGGACTGTCAAAGAAAAGTCCACCACTATTTAACTCATTCCTTCTTTGACTTCACATTTACCCTAATTTTTCCTTCTCAATTATGATATCCCTTCCCACTTTTAATAATTGTACTATTTTTAACAGTAGTTACCTTTGTTACAATTGATGAAAGATTATTAAAATATTTCTATCCATCATCCATTATTTACATTAGGTGTATTTTTCCCCATATACAGCCCTATTATTATCACTTTGTATTAGTATCATACATTTGTTATAACTTATGAAAGAACATTCTTATGCTTGTACTATTCAGTACAGTTCATCATGTACAATATGGTTCATTGTGTTTTGCATACCTATGTTTTCTCCTTTAATTTTTATTCTAGTAATATATACATCCTAAAGTTTCTCTTTTTAACCACATTCCCCTATTCAGTGCTGTTGAATTAACTCATAATAATGTGCTACCATCACCACTATCCATTTCCAATCATTTACCAACACCCTAAATAGAAATTCTGTACAAATTAAGCATCAACTCCCCATTCTCTAATCTCAATATATCTTCTGGTAACCTATATTCTAGATTTTAACTCTATGAGTTTGCTTATTAAAATTAGTTGATAAAAGTAAGATCATACAATATTTGCCATTTTGTGTCTGGCTTATTTCACTCAACATAAAGTCCCCAAGGTTCATCCATGTTGTTGCATGCATCAGGACTCCATTCCTTTATACAGCTGAATAAAATTCTATCATATATATATTCCACATTTTTTAACAATTCATCCATTGATGGACACTTGGGTTGCTGCCATCTTTTGGCATCGTGACTAATGTCACTATGAACATCAGTCTGTAAATATCTGTTTGAAACCCTGTGCTCAGTTCTTCTGGCTATATACCTAGTAGTGGGATTGCCAGATCATATGGTAATTCTATACGTAGCTTCCTGGGGAACTGCCAAACTGTCTTCTACAGCGGCTGCACAATTTTACATTCCCACCAGCAATGAATGAATATTCCTATTTCTCCACATTCTTACCAACACTCGCTGTTTTTCATTTTTTAAATAGTGGTCATTTCAATAGGTGTGAAATGCCTCATTGTGGTTTTGATTTGTATTTCAAAAGCTCTTGATGTTGAGCATGTTTCCATGTGCTTTTTAGTCATTTGTTTTTCTTCTTTGGAAAAATATCTATTCAAGTCTTTTGTCCATGTTTTAATTGGGTTGTTTGTTTTTCTTTTGTTGAGTTGTAGGATTTCTTTGTATATTCTGGATATTGAACCTTTATCAGATATTTGAGGAAACCACATTTTGTAGTAGAAACCCGATACTCCCTTGATTGCCAAGTTCAATTACCAAGCCAGGAATGTAACTCCATTTCTTTGCCTGTTCACTCATTGGCGTGAGGAACCAAAAGTTTTCAGATTGTAGTCTCAATTTCCAGTTGAACTGAATCATTATTTTAACCCTTGGTGGAAGCATTCCTCCCTTTGTAATACCTCTAGACCAGTAGAACCTAAAGTCATGGTGACAGGAAGCATTTTTTCCTAGTAGATCACTCTGAAAGGAAGTACTTATCATATTCACTCCTTGATTCACAGACCCATGAATCTTGGCTATGGAAGAAACATCATCCTATAAAGGCTGCTAATTGAAAGTATATACCATATCTTGGAAAACAATGCCCCAGTTCTGCAAAGGTTTGCCAGTTTGATATAAATGTAACTAAGCATTCAAGAGACCATTGAACTGTTCTGTTGCCCACAAGATGATGAGGAACATGTACATCCAGTGAATTCCATGTGTATGGGACCATTTCCACACTTTATTTGTTATGACATATGTTACTAGGTCAAATGCAATGCTGGTATAATACCAAGATAGGGAATGTAGCATTCTATAAATACATGGATAGCAATTTTGGCAGAAGCATTACGGGCAGGAAAAACAAATCCATATCCAGATTAAATTTCTACTCCAATGAGAACAAAGGACTGCCTATTCCACCAGTTGACCTGGCTGCTAATTCTTGGGAATGGTGAATATCAGAGGCTAAGTGTGGGTTTGGTTGTGGAAATATGGGCACTTAGCAGTGGATGTATACTGATCTGCTTTGGTGAATAGAAATTCACTTCCTGATCCCATGCATAACCTTTATTAATGCTGTCATTGTCACTTTGTTCATGAGTAAATTGGACAATGACAGGTGTGGCTGGTGACTGAGATTCATAGAAATGGTCATGATATAAGTAATCATATGGGGCATAAATACCTGCACATTCTGTGGCAATTCAGAGAAACGTATATATGTACCTATCTCCCATGGACCATGTGATCCATTAGGAAAATACAGCAGCCCATTGGAGAGGATCATGTGGCTGCCAGCAACCAGCAAGGGACTGAGTCTACCTGTCAACTTCCATGAGGATTAATTATTTGCAAGTGGACCTCCTGCCTCAGTCCAGCCTATGGATGACTATATTTATGGAGGACTTTTGACTGTAACCTCATAAGAGACCCTGAGTCACAACTAACCAGCTGAGCCTCTCTTGAATTCCTTACCTATAGAAGCTGTGAGATAATTAAGCTACTAAGCTTTAAGATAATGTGTTATGTATCATTATATAATCAATATGTGATTCTGCTTAAAATTACAACTTGCTCCCTAATCCAGAACCCCCTATTCTGCTTTCTTGACTTATTGTCATCTCCTGACTTATGTATCTCCACACCACTGACCACTACTTATATGTAGTTATTTATTTTATATATTTATTGTTATATATATTTATTGTTTATTGATATTTAGTATCTGTCTCCTACAATTAGAATGCAAACTCCATTGAGATTAGAGTTTATTGACCAATTTGTTCACTGCTATGTTCCCAGTATATAAAACAATATCTGAAATGTGATATATACTCAAAAACTTTTGACTGAAATAATAATTAAATTTTGTAAATAAGGTATATATGACTATTATTTTTATTCTTAATTTATAGATAAGAAAAAGAAATGTAACAATGAAGTTGTTACTTGTCAAATGTCATTCATCTATTAAGTGGTAGAGCTGGAATTCACACCCTGTTTGTCTGTCTTATGAACTATACTTCTAACCAGAATGATATATTTCTTCTATTTTTGAAATATTGAATTCTTTATGAGAAAGAACAGTCTCAGAAAGAGTTTTCTGGTTTGAAATTTTAGTGTAACTATTGCACAAAATCAAAACTTTTTGTATCATATATGATTTAATAGGAGGTGATGCATGTACACTGGATCTATCTATGGAGTTTCCTATACCATGACAGAACCAAGTAGACAAAATTTAGATTTCAAGATATGTCAAGGCCATAAGACAGTAGTAAATATATCATACTATCAGGACTCCAGGACAGCTACTTCTTGGTAGTAGATAAAACCTAAGTTTGACCAAATTTTTAAAAACCTGCAACTCAGCTGTTTTACTTTGCTAGAAGCTTACTAATTTTAAAAGCCCTTTTAACATATCTTTGGTATTTTCATAGGAGCATGCATCCCATTTGCCTGATAACAATTTCTGTTTGTTTGCTAGAAGCTTCTGAAAGCAATATACCAGAAATGGGTTGGCTTTTACAATGGGGATTTATTAACTTACAGGCTTACAGTTCTTATGCCATGAAAATGGCCAAATCAAGGCATCATCAGGAGATGCTTTCTCTCCTAGCTGCAGCTATGGGTGATCAGCCACAAGGCAGTGTCCACTCATCTCTCGTCTACCCTGTCTCCTCCAGCCCTCATTGCTTTCAGCTTCTGGTTCCAAGAGCTTTCTCTCTCAGCCTCTGGGTTCCTTTCTGTCTCTGCAGCTTTTTTCTCTGTGATTTCTTATTTCTGCCTTTATAAAGGATTCCAGTAAGAGGTTTGAGACCCACACAATCTAATCAAAGGCCCTTATCTGAAATGATTTAATCAAAAGGACCCACCTACATTAAGTTTACATGAACAGGAATGGATTAGTTTTAAGAACAGGATTTTCTGGTGTCCACAAAAGCTTCAAACTGCTACACAAGCCACCAATCTTCTTAGTCTGATTGGATTAAGATGAAGTGTTCCTCTGTGGAGAAAGACAACTCATCTAGAGCCTCTCTAATTTTTCATTCACAAGGTCTTGCATTCAGTCAAAAATTGTCAGACATATTAAGAAAAAAGAAAACCAAAACAAAAGAATAAGCAGTTAGCTGTGATTAATATTTCTAAGAAAGTAGATGGTAAGAATTACATTGCCAAAGGACAAAAAGCTATAAAAAGAATCAACTGGAAATTCTATTGCTGTCAAACACAACAACTGAACTTCAGAAATCAATATTTAGTTTTAATGGTAGATCGGAAAGAACAGAGAAGAGGATTAATGGACTAGAAGACAGATCATTAGAAAATATTCAAGCTGAAGCACGCAGAGGAAAAGGAATGGAAAATATAGAAGGGAAGAAGAGAGGGAATAGCAGGCTAGAAACAATAACCAAAGACTTAATGGCTAAGAATTTCCTTATGCTGACAAGAACACAAGAATTCACATATTTAAAAATCATTATGGAATGCAACCAGGAAAAATACAAGGAAAAACACATCTAAATACAGCATATAAAATGACTGAAAATCAAATACAAATTTAAAATACCGCAACAGACCAGAGAAAAAAGACAGTTTTTAAAGGAGCAAAAATAAGATTACCAGCTGATTTCTAAATAGAAATGATAGAACCCAAAAGAGGAATAAAGGTAGTTGACTACTGAAAACTACAGAAACTGGGAATGAGTGATTAAAAATGCACAATTGATAAAACAATGAATAAGAAGAATGATAACAAAAATAGACTCATCCATGTAGTCCCTTGATTTATGAGAAAAGCCACATTGTTATGAATTTTGGGAAGATATCATGTTTAATAAATAGCAGAGTCAAGTGAATATTCATATGGAAAATTAAAAGAATAAAATAATTACAGATGAATTCCATACAGGCATCAAAATATGAAAGGTGAAACTGTAAAGCTTCCAGAAGAAAATGGGAATATTTTCATGAATTGAGATAGTCAAAAATTTCTTTAAAAGACACAGAAAGTTTGATATATTGGACTGTATTAAAAAATTCTGTTCATCAAGGGACACTGTTATGAGTGCAAAGAAAGTCTCTGAATTGAAAAAGACAGTTGTGATATATATGACAGAAATAAGGAACTTATATTCAGAATTCAAATTAAATATATCAATGAAAGTTCAGAAAAAATAGACAAAAAATTTGAATAGGTATTTCACATGCACACACACACACAGAGAAAGATATCCACTGGCCAATAAATCTATCTCTATCTGTCTGTCTATCTATCTATCTATCTATCTATCTATCTATCTATCTATCTATCATCTATCTATCTATATCTATTTATCCATCGATCCAGTGTGTGGGTAGAAATCTATATACACACTTATGCATGTATTCATCAGGGAAGTGCAAGATCAAATTGATAATATATTACTGTTATTCACACTTAATAGTGGCTAAAATGTAAAAAACGTTGCTCTATTGTATCAGAATTTAGCAAAAGTCTCAGAGATGATTAATAATATGTGTCACCACATTATAAAATGAAATATAGTCACATACTTAAAAGACTTAATAAGAGGCAGCCAAATGGTCAGGTAATTATCACTCCCAATGGCTTAAATAAGAAAAGACTAGAAATTCAATGGAGCAGAACCTTCTTTAAGGGAATTCCAAAACCCATAACTACTGTTTTGTTTTCTTTTTTAATTTATTTCCCTTAATTATGGAGAATAGAATAAGGCTGCATCTACTATAACTGAAGCTTCTCCCTATAAGAAGCAGTCATGGAGGTCCTGATAGTTTACAAATGGAGAAGTAAACATCTCACTGTCTAACTGAATGTTGACTGAGCTCCAGACATTCCTTGGCCTATACCAGGTAGCTATTGGAGTGGAGCATGAGATTCTTGGGAGAAATCAGCAAGTGTCCCCTGATATTTATCAAGGGAGGTGAATAGTAGAGGCTGGTACCTTATTGGTGGCAAGAAAGAGTGTAGCAGCAGGACCAGGTACTTCCTGAAGTAGTGGGACAAGGGTGCATTAGTTCCCATGCTGCAACTTTATGCCATGGAAGGTAGCTGGTTTCAATTATCTTGAAAAGATATTGCTCACGAAAGCTACTTTCTGGGTAAGGGTGGTTGGAGGGTCACCAATGTGTAAGAAGTTGAAGGGGTGACATAGGAAGTCAGTTGGTGAATACATTGCCTATATTAGAAGGTGCTACAGTCCAGCAGGGTCCCAATGAATTGTCTCTGAAAGAGCCACTAATATGTTCCTCAAAAGAGCCAGCATTTGAAAAGTGTATTTGACTCAGCTGAGAGAGAGAAATAAAAATTACAAAAGCTAAATTGACTGGCATTTGTCCTGGTTCAGAAATTTCTCCACTCTGCTCAATCCTGAAAGAGCTAAACTCAAATAGATGTGGGTTATGTTCTGGAGGAGGTATGAGGTGAGTGAAAAAATAGATCATGCTCTCAATTTTCCTACTACTCAGTCCTGCGATGTTGGTAATTGTTTGACACTTTGAAATGGATTGGAGATTAAAATTTTGCTATACATCGGAGAGTACATTATAAAACAAGAATTTTTACTTTTTTTTAATACAGGATACTGATTTAATAACTATTTTATACGCCCAAAATGTCACAAAATATCACCTTAACTGCTCTGACCTCAGTTTCCCAATCTGCCCTCACTTCCTCTTTGTTCTGTTTCAGATTAGAATTCAGATTGAATGTGTGGCCCTGCTTTGAAAACTAACAAGTGTTATGCCGATGAGATTTTAGACATTTAAATATATGAGTTATAAATATTTTCTTCTGTGATTTCACAAGTAGCTTTTATTTTCACATGGTGATTCAGTCAGTGTACTGCAGAGAAACAGAAACAATACAATATATATTAATAGTTTTATTTTAAGGAATTTGCTCACATGATTGTGGGAGCTGGTAATCAGAGGTCTGAAATTCTGCCAAGAGTAATGTTACAGCCTTGAGTCCAAAATTTATAGGGGAAGCTAGCAGGCTGGAAACTCAGAAAGGAGTAGATGGTATAGTCTTGAGGCAGAATTTCCTCTCTGGAAACCTCAAGTCTTTACCCTTAATGCCTCCAACTGATTGGATGAGACTCATTCACATTATCAAAGGTAATCTTGAATTAAAGTCAACTGATTATAGATGCTAATCCCATCTACAAAATACCTCCAAAGCAAACTTAGGCCAGTATTTCACCAAACAACTAGACATCATAGCCTAGACAAGTCAACACATAAAATTAACCATCACACATGGGGGTTATCACATATTTTATATACCTTTGCCATTAGTAATATACTCGTTCTTCCCATTTCACTCAGTGATGTTTACCAATATTTTACATACAGCAGCAGGAAAATGAGAATTTAGGCCAGTCTCTATAGGAATGGTGTTTTCTTTATTTTCTTTTGTCCCATTCAGAAAGTTCTCTGAATTTAAAAATTTTATTTTTCTTCTTTACTACTTCTATAGATTTGATGTAGAAATTGTTTCTTCTCTTTGCTGGGGAGTAAGAATCCTTGGAAACCAGTCAGAGGGTTAGGTGGAGAAAAAAGATGATTGTGTGAATTTAATCTTGCATCTATTATCCATATTAAATGGATAAATATATATAATATTTCTGTGGTAACTGATTATCATGCAATTATCCAAATGGTTGATATATATGAAATATGGTAAAAGGTAAATATAACGTTTTCAACTTTTCCTTGGGAATTCCTTATTTTTTCCCCATTTTCATTGTTTTAATGGCATGCACTTAAGTATCTATTAGCATTTCCATTCTCCACACTTGTTTTAGTAAATTTATATTACATCTATTTCGTTTAAATTTCATTTTACACTAAGCTTAAATCTCCCATACAGAAATTTAGTTCACAACTATTATACTTCAGTATAGCTACATGTTAGAAAGAATAGCTGAGTACTTATTTTATGGTTTCCTGCTCCCAATTCATGCTCTTAGAACTCTGAGCTGCTTAGATTTCACAAGTTGTTAGCACCATCATAAGAGTCCCTGACACTGGCTATATCAGAAAGACATTTAATTAGTCAGAGATACCAAGGTTTTAAAACTAAGTGCACATGTCTATTGCAACTTGGAATGATTTTTTATAGGACATATTTCTTCTGAAGATGCGTAGAACAAATATGGACATGTAAATAATTGTTCAAACAGAGAAAATGCCATTGAAAATAATTCATTATTGTTTCCAAGATATATAGTATCATATATCATAATGAGTTTTTCCTAACATTGTAAAGTTTATATTGTCTGATTGGAAGACTATCTCTTTTAGCAATCACTCTATTCCTTTTGAAATAATCTCATCTGTTCTGTGTGTACTAGACTTATTTTGGGGTGTCTTCTGAGTCCATAGCTCCCAACCTTTTAACAAAAAATCTCAGCCTTGTTGTCAGGTTTGCACCTTGGCAGTTAGTCTGTGCTGAAATTTGTCAGTCGATTTGTTCAGACACCTGGTTGAAATTAGGCCAATCCTAAGCTTTTTTCCATGAATTCTGAATTGATACAGAGCAATTTCAGTTAGCTTCTGTTATGTACTTTAACTGGTAAATGGGAAAAAGCTGGGCTGAGATGGCTTAATTGGCAGTGGGCATACTAAAATCCAAAAAATCAGTTGTCAAGGGAGAATAATGAAGCACAAGTGTAGAGATATGCAGAGCAAAGAGACCATCTGGCCCAGAATTGACAGAAAGTGACATCATTTTCTAATTGAAGAGGTCCTGATTCCATATTCTGGTGAATCTTAACTCCCCTTGCTACCTTAGGGTTTCATGTGGTTTAGCTATTTTGCTGCCATTGAATTCTCTTCTTCCCCACCCCTTACTTAATCTAATAGGAGTGGATTTCTAATATTTTCATCCAAAAGAGCTTTGACTACAGCCTAATGGCCCTACATGGAATGGTCAGTTTTAAGTCAGTATCAATAACAGAAAGAACACAGTACTTGTAAAATCAAGATCAGGATTTACTTAGAATTACAGAGTATCAAATAGATCTCAGAGATACTCTTATGAAACTCTCTCATTACCATCTCCCCACACATTTAGGAAACTAATTCACAGAGATACCACATTAATTTTTTCTTCCTTGTACAATTATTACTGATTTCACCATGGCAGTAGATTCTAGTTTAACTACTTTCATGAAATAAGAAATGTTTGGCTTCTTTGAAAAAATGATAAAAATAAACCTTTTCATCTTGGCTATATAGTTAAATTACAGTTGACTTTATACGTGTTATTTACCTCCCTTGAAAAAGCACTGTCTTGTTTAAAAAATGAAAGTGTTACTTCCATCTTACAAACTAGAGGGAGTTGTGATAAGGAACAAATGAGGCTTTGTGAATGAGTAGTATGTGATATGATGGCATAGATATGACTGCCCAAGGTGAAGAAAGACAACCAGAAGTGGAAATTGTTGTCTTTACAGGAATTCAAGAAAGGAAAAAGAAAGACAATAAAAACTCATTTGAAACCCAGATGGGTCAAAATTGATTGAAATAATTGAGTAGTACTATATGTACTAGAAGGACCATAGCAAGCTAGTAAAACCCACATCTAGGAATTTGAATATATACAAATTCTTTCACACTTCTGTCATCTTTTATCAATATATTCTTTCAATCTCCACAAATCTCATATAATCCTAGCACCACTGGCTTTAACCAACTAATGTTACTGTTAATGCCATTGTTCTTCTTTAAATGGAAATTATAAAAAGAAAATTGATGTCAGTTTGTCCCGACCCGCGGGACAAATCAACTGAGACTCCGAGTTACCCAGCGAAGGAATGAGGCATAGACACGTGTAAGAAAATGGCTGTGCACTTTATTCTACTAACATAGCTCTTCCGTTGCTCTGCCGTGAGGGTTACAATCAGCTCTTTTATAAGCAGGGAAAGGGGAAGTGCATTAAGGCTTAGGTGTCGATACAT